>PCDI01000014.1:299883-443473 GCA_002778195.1 Raffaelea ambrosiae
GGGGGGGGGTGGGGCGTAAGATGCCTACGCATGGCCCACGTTGGGTCACGCTTTAGACGAGGCGTAGGTCTGACGGAGGTGTCGGCAAGAGAAATACGTCTGTAGAAATGAACACTGTTGGGATAAATATGAAATTTGGATCACATTCACCGCACTTCCGCCCACAAGAGAGTAAAAAAGCCAGCGTATAATCATGGAAAACACAGCCAACATGCTATTTTTTTCTTCTTCACTCGACACGTTTCCATTGCGCCTCGAGCTGGCCGATCGTGGCCATCCTCCCCACGTCTCCGACCCCCAGGGACATCGCATTGCCTTGTTTGGTTAGCCGCGCCCCGTCCAGCTCTGTCTCGTTGTGGAAGCCGTAGCCCACACTGGCGTCCCCGTACTCCCGCTGGGACGGGTTGGTGAGTTCCTCCAGGTGGCCCGCGCTCGTCAGAACGAGACCCTGCATGAGCTTCGCGTTCGCCGTCGACGCCTCAGACTGCTGCGCCGCCAGCATGATGCGGCACGGCGGCATCGTCTGCCAGTAGACGAGCCGGCGGTGCTTGTTGTACGCCCGCATGTCCGAAGGGTCGTTGCGCGCGCACGCCTCCGTGTAGAGCGTGCGCATGCGGGGGCTGTACATGTCGCAGATCTGCGGCTGGGGCAGCGGGGCGCTCCGGAGGGGCATCGTGTCCGGTTGGTCGAGCGCGGTGCCGTGCACAAAGTCGACGTAGCACTCGGCGCACACGACGCAGTCCTCCCAGCCATACCAGGTGCGGCCGCTGACGTCCGTGTCGCGCGGGCAGCGCGGCACGGGGCCGTACTTGTTGGCGTACGCCAGCAGCGCGGCCGGGCGGCCCGTCATGTGGAGCTCCGTGAGGCGGGACACATAGTCCGCGAAGCGGGGTGCCTTGCTGTTGAGCGAGCAGAGGGCGGCCGTGTGGGGGTCCGGCGGGTGCGCCATGGGCGCAAAGTGGGCCGTGAGGCCCAGCGAGCCCACGACGCCGTGGTAGCAGGCGCCGCACACCTGGAAGCCGGGCGGCTCGGAGGGCAGCGAGTACCAGTGGGCGGTCGGGGTGCCGCTGGGGCTGCACAGCGGCTCCTCCCGCTCGAGCTTCTGAAAGGCCCGCCAGAAGATGGACCAGTCCCCGGCCGCCTCGGCGCAGGTCATGGCGACGACGACGGCGTAGTGGCCCAGCAGGCAGACGGGGGTGGCGACGGTGGTGAGGATGTTGTCGTCCAGGGCCGTCCACTGGTCCTCGTCGCCCGACTTGAGGATGCGGTCGCAGTAGCACGCGACGCAGATGGTGGCCGCCTGGGGTCCGCGCACGAGCGTGAACCACTTGCGCGCGCTGTGCACCGTGGGGACCAGCCGGGGGCAGGCGGGCGCGCCGAGACGCGCCTTGGCCTCGGCCACAAACGTCGCCCAGTCGCCGGTCGTCTTGCGCAGCGCCAGCTCCTTGGCGATGAAGGGCACGGACAGATCGCAGATCCAGGCCTCGTGGTCGCCCTGCTCGTGCTCGTGCGCGCGCTCGAAATAGGGCGCCAGAAGCGTGCCGGCGATGCTGTCTTCGTAGCAGGCCTCGCAGACCACCATGCCCTCGACGGCGCCGTGGACCGGGCGGTACCATCGGATGCCCTGTCCGCGGGGGACGCCCCGCGTGCCGGCGCAGTCCTGGATGGCGAGCCGCCTGGTCATGCCGTCCAGCACCGGCTGCAGATGGCCCGTGGCGACGGCCGTCGGGAACAGGTCGTCGGTGATGCGCGCACAGCTGAAGCGGCAGCGCCGCGGACGACCGTCGTCCCAGGAGCTGGTCGTGAACTGGTCGCGGAACGGCGTGGGCCAGATGTATTGGACGTAGCAGTGCGAGCAGACGATGGCGTTGCGCGCCTGCGGGTGGATGTACCAGGTGGTGGCGAACGTGATGGGGGATTCGGCGCATTCTCTCAGCGTCGGCGGTGGTTCGCCCCGGGCTTGTGCCGGCGTGCCACCACGGTCCTGTGGAGCCGATGGCGGAGGTGGTGGCTGCGCCTGCGGTTGTGTTTGGGGCTGGGCTTCGGGTGGCTGCACAGTCGGCGACGACTTGAAGTCTGGCGTCTGCAGAGGGCCGGTTACCGTGGCCACCATGACGCCGGTGAGAGTGCGGGCCGGGAGACGCAATCCTGCGTAGAATGGCTCTTCTGCGCTTGGTTGTGTCGCTGGAGCAGCCGCCGCATCTGGCGTTGCGGGTGGCCTGCGGGTTGCCTCTGATGCCAGCTCTGCTGCGGCCGATGGTGATACATAATGCTGTGCAATGTACTGTGTCTCGCTAGGACTACTCGTCGGGGCAGGAGCAGGGGTCTGTGAATCTGTTTGAGCTGGCGGTCCCGGGGGGGTTATTGTCATCGAATTGATCAGGTTGTCGATTTCGTCCACTGTCCCCGCGGAGTAGGAAGGTGACGTGGGAGAAGCCGTGCCCGAAGCTGCAGGACCGGTCACTGGGGGCGCCACCGGATACTGGGCCGTTGGAGTCAGGGTTGTTGGCGGCTGAGCCACTGGAGACTGAGCCAGCGGGGTCACTTGCGGGTGGCCCGACTGGGTGACATTTACCCGGGAGCTAGCTGCAGCTGCTACAGGAGGCGGCGCTGGCTGGTACGGTGCCTGGGCGTATGTTGTCGACGCGGGAGACGCTGCAGAAGCCGGCACTGGAGCTGGGGCCGGGGACGGTTGTGTACACGGCACGGACACGGGGGTCTGCGGGGGCTGCTGGTATGCGGCTGGAGCCTGCCCACCACTGACTGGCGTCTGCTGTCCATACGGCAACACAGGAGGCGGCGGAGGGTAGTTTCCAGTCTGGTTAGTGTTCGCGGGAGCTTGTGTAGGCAGAGGCGATGTCGCAGGGTAGGTTCCTGTCAGCGGTGACAATGGCGGTGGCGGGGGGTAGTTTCCAGGCGCATAGTTGCTTGCAGGGGCTTGCTTTGATGGGGGCGGTGCCGTGGAGGGGGTTCCCGTCTGCAGAGGTGCGGCGGCGGGATATGTCGTTGGGGTGTATGTCTGGGCCGGCTGCTGGTACGCGTATGCTGGTGGATAGCCGCCCTGCTGGTGTGCCGGTGCAGCGTACGCAGACGGTCCGTAGTTTGTCTGTGCGTAGGTCTGGGTGTAGTTGGGCGCTGCGTAGTTTGGCTGCTGCCCGTATGGTTGGGCATACACGGGCTGGGCACACGGCTGCTGGGCATACGGTTGCCTCTGTGGACGTGGCGGCAGCTCTGGCGGCCGATTGGGACTTCGCGGAGGTGGGGGAAAGCTCATGTTCGAAGCGGGCGCCAGCCGGGGCGGACCTCCCGAAGGCCGCGGAGGAAGTGGTGGCCTGCCATCGCTGACACCGCTCGTAGGAGGCGGGGGCCCTGGCGGTGGCGGGGGATAATAGTACGCTGCTCCTGGGGCCGCATAGTACGGCTGCTGATATGGCGGCGCATACAGTGGCTGTTGGGGAGGCGGCGCCTGTGGCGGCTGGCCTGGTGGGTAGTAGGCCATGGTTGCGGCCGTTGGGGGTACTTGTCGAAGTGCAGGATGCAGGAGAACAGCCAAGAGGCGTGGGCAGACCGCCGTTGAAGTAAGACGCGCAGTTTTGCTCAGCCTCACACAGCCGGGGCGTCCAGGTCCAGAGACCGCGCCTCCACTCCAGAACACGAACTATGCTGCATTGAGAAGTCCGCCTTGGCGCAGGCGTTCTTGGCTCTGACGTGGGAGATGGGCGGGCAGCGCTCGTGTGTGGCTGGCATTCATTCTACTATGTAGCTGTTCGCAAATGCCAGGCGCTTGCTAAGCAGTGCCTCCAGGTTACTTCGGGAGCGCGTGGTCGGCCGATGCAACCGTTTTGCCGACGGGTGGTGTTAATTTGTGTTTTAAGCTTATTCGCACGCTGTGGCCCCAACTCGTGTTCCTAGTTTCAACTCCACGGGGCGTTGGGCTAGACAATCGCTCCAGAGCAGCACGCCAGAGACACATGGATTCCTGTCGAGCGGATGTCCCCGCACCGCGGCCAGAACGCCGCACTTCATTAACTACAGCATATGCATTCGCGCTTTCTTCCTCAGAGCTTCCATAAGCCGCACGGCTACGTCTAGACAGAACTTTGTGTTTCCAAAGTAGAGGTGGCTGAACTCGCTGCTGGCTTGACCGCTGATGGACCGTGCCTGTATGCCGTGGCTGATCGTCGCACTCCGGAGGAACTGGAATATCGTGCCGACTTCCCAATCCCTGCCACCCCCATCCTTGCGCAGGTCGAACCCGACCATCTCGGCATAGCGGTCCAGCAGTTCCTGTGGCTCCGGCATGCCGCTGGCGCTGCGGTTCTCGGGTTTGTATGGCGACGGCTTCTGGGGTGCGGCCCCGCCAGACTTGACAATCTTCTTGTGATTCGCAGAGAATGCATTCAAAAGGTAAAGGACGTCCATGAGGGGGTGGCCAATCGTGGACAGTTCCCAGTCGAGGATGGCTATCACCCTTGGTTCAGTGGGGTGGAGAATCTGGATAGCTCGTCCCGCGAACGGATTGGTCAGTGGGGTCGAGCGGAATTTGGTGTGTTTTCAGGGCGCCGCCAACGTACCAGGTTGTCGAACTTGAAGTCGCCGTGGACAATGGAGGCTCGCTCCCCTGGCAGGTTCGCTCTGATAAATTCAATGATCTCGTCGTATCTCTCGTGTGCGCGGCCGAGTAGCTTCCCCGTCTTGGAATCTTTCACGGCCGCCTGCTGGGCCTCTATGCGGCTCCACGTATTGCAGTGGCGAGCATAAAACCCGTGTTTCTTCCCGTAGTTCTCGAGTCCAATGGCGTCTGGGTCGAGGGAATGCAGCCAGGCCAGGGTTTCCATGGCCGAGAACCAGCTGTTGTCGGGCTGTCAGTGTTTGGTCACGTTTTGTGTCTCTCGGGGGGGTCGACTCACGCTTTCCTCCTGTCTGTCGGCGACAACTCCTCCATGTCCACGTCTGTGATGATCCTGCCTTTGACAAATTCCATGACCTGCACCGCGTAAGAACAGGGCTGGGCCGGGAGGCCATATCCAGGTGTCAAGCGAGAAGGCAACGCACATAGAAAGGGGTACCAATCACAGCGCTGTCCATGCACAATGTGTAGACCTTTGGTACGGGAAACCCGGGAACGGATCCCAGAGCTCTGAGGACCTTGAATTCCCGGTCAACCTGATGGGCAACAGGACTGATTGTCTTGCCTTGTGGCTTCTTCCTCAGAATGTACCGCTTGCCCCTGCATGGCAAATGGTTAGAAACGGGACAGACTTTGGGTTTACGCGCATTCCAACTTGCCCTGCATCATCAAGAAAGTACGTGGGATTGCTTTGCCCATATCCGATTTTTGTCGTCAGGATCGGTAGCTTCAAGTCGGGGTAGTCGCCAGAGCCCCCAAGATACTGCCCCAGCACCCCATCGTCCAGGTCATGTTGTGGAGAGGAAGATGACATGTTGTGCAATCGGGTGATCCAGTTACACTGAGCGCCCCTGGATTGGCCGGAGTCCTGGCGAGAACATGAATCTGCACACAAGCCTGCCTTGACTCAAATTTGGATCCAAACCTCCAATGAGGGGTTACTCGGTTTTCTGATGAGGCTCGCATATTACCGAAACGCAACATTATTACCCCAAAAGATGATCCAATTGCCAGCCAATTGCTTGACCTGTCGAACCTCGGCTGCGTAGAGGCGGGGTCGAACAAACAATGGGTGGACTGAGGTCGATGCCAACTTCCCCATACTTTGCCCAGGTATGATTTGCATGATGGAAATCTGGGGAAAATGGAATATCCTCCCAATGGCAACCAATTTAACAGATTACCGCACACAATACAGAAAGAAAAGGTGTTCCAGATCCATTCAAGTTAAGCCCCATTATTGGTCATGAATTTCGATCTACCATCCGACGTCCAAGATTTCCTGTCGCGCATCGACGACTTCATCAACACGACAATCTTGCCTCTGCAACACAAAGACGACAACGACCGCTTCTTTGATCATCGACGCGAGTCTGCACGCACACAGTGGGACAATGGCGGCGTGCCGACCCAAGATTGGGAGGACCTGCTTCACAAAGCCAGAATTCTTGCAGACGATGCGGGTTTCTTCCGTTTTGGGGCGCCCAAAGAGTACGGAGGCTCCGGGTGCACCTCCCTGAACCTGCATATGTGTGCTGTCCGATACCATCTTGCCTCGCATCCTGTATATGGCGGTGGCATCAGCCTGGCCAACGACCTGCAGAGTGAACATAGCATTGTTGGCAACCTGCCCACCGTCATCTTGCTGTACCACTATGGGACACAAGAGCAAAAGGACAAGTTGATCAACTCGGCCATACGGGGGGATACGGTAGCTACCTTTGGCTTGACAGAGATTCATCACGGCTCTGATGCCACGCACATGGATACCACTGCACGGCCTATCACATTGGCATCGGGGGAGCCGGGATACGAGATCAATGGGAACAAGAAGTGGCAGACAGGCATGCACCGTGCAAGTTACATGATCGTATTTGCTCGCACGTCTGGGAAAGATGGAGACGCCAAAGGAATCACAGCCTTCCTTGTGCCAAGAGACACACCGGGCGTAGAAGTGGTGTCGTACGAGTGGACGCTCAATATGCCCACGGACCACGCAACCGTCCTGCTCAAGAACGTCCGCGTACCGACATCGACTGTCTTGGGGCCGGTCGACAATGGCCTCGCTATTGCCCAGTCGTTCACCCACGAGAACCGGATCCGCCAAGCCGCATCGAGCTGTGGGGCCGTCCGGTACTGTGTGGACAGGGGCGTTGAACACGCCAACAGCCGGCGGGTGTTTGGGCAGCCCTTGTCCAAGAATCAGGCCATCCAGTGGCCTCTCGTGGAACTATCGACGCAGGCCGAGATGCTCCGGTTGCTGATTCTCCGGACAGCCGTGGAGATGGACAAGGTCCATGCCGAGGCAAAGGCTTCCGGACATCTGCCGTGGGTTGCTGTCGAAAGACGCCTCGGACATAAAATTGGTATGTGCAATTATTACGCCAACCGTCTCGCCTGCGAGGCCGCTGATCGGGCCATCCAAATCCACGGAGGCGATGGATACTCGCGACATTTTCCATTTGAACACATGTGGCGTCACTTTAGGCGATATCGGATTACAGAAGGCAGCGAGGAGGTGCAGATGCGCAAGGTGGCGGCGTATCTCTTTGGATTCAAAACAACGGGAGAGGAAAAGAGACCAGCCAAGAAGGAACTCAAGCTGTAAGACAGTACTCAATCTATAGCCAATTGAATCTCAGAGTCTCGTATCATGCCCTTGCATAGGGCCAGTGTACTCGTATCGTCAAGGACGACCGTATCTCGGTTCCGCGCACCATATCGTGCCCAGAATAATCTCTGCGTAGCCCGGATATCTGCATGATAACGAAGATTGGTGTGGCAGACCCCAGGCTTCATACAGCTATCTAGCAATCTATCCATATCATGGTATTTTGTTTATCGTAGACATAGCGTCTTGGAGACATCTTGGCATGAGCTGATAACGTCTAGAACACGTTTGTTGTTATTGGTTGATAAACATATGACGAACCTCTATTGCTTAATAGTTTAGACACTGTATTGATCATACATTCTATGAAACAGCACAAGAAAGGCTTACAAAGGCGTAGAAAACCATGCTTCTTCTGAATAGCAGCGCACGCTGCCCTCTTAGATCTAAAAGAGTAAATTGGCCATCACTTCTTTCTCACCCACATGGTCTACATCTCCAAAACGGACATAAGTTCCTTGGCGGCCACTGCTCAGGGTATCAGTTGGTCGTAGGCTGCCACTCTTGGCTGCTTAATAAGACAGGAGTGGTTTAACGTAAATATCGCAGAGGATCGTTGAAGGATCAGCTTAGACGACACTGAACAATCCACTGCAACTCACAGCCCGATTAATACATACCTCTATTTTCGACCTCGCCAACATAAGTCATGAAATACCATTCGAGGTCGATCCACGATTTTTGAACGAGTGTCGTCGCTATTCCTTTTACACTATGAGATTTAGCGAAAAAAATTTAACGCATTTAGCCAACAAAATAGATCTATGCGCAGATGACAAGATATGGTTTATGAAGAAACTCCAGCTTGACAACAAAACTGATAATGAGCTTTCAAAGCTTTGCCTGAACCTGGTATGAAACATCTTTAACAACATGTCCGGTCGGCGAGTCCTTGCCTCTGAGAATCCTCCTGAGAATCTTGTTGCTCGGGTTCCTTGGGATTTCCTTTATGAATTCTATTTCCTTCACCCATTTGTATCGTACCCGTCTCTCCTTCACGTATTGCATGAGCTCTCTTCCGAGACTATCACTAGGTGTAAACCCGGGCCTGAGCACCACATATGCTTTCGGTCGTTCGACACTGTAATCGTCGGGAATGCCAATCACGGCGCAGTCAATGACGCTGTCGTGGCAGATCAGAAGCTGTTCCAGGTCAGCTGGAGCTACCTGTTGTCCTTTGACTTTGATCATCTCTTTGATACGGTCGACAATGTATATCAAGCCTCGATCATCGATTTTGCCAATGTCGCCGGTGCGGAGATAGCCATCGGGAAGAAATGCCTGGGCCGTTTCCTCGGGATTATCCAGGTAACCCATGGCAATCTGTGGTCCTTTCGCAAAAATCTCGCCCTCTTCGTTCAGACCAAGCTCCTTGCCATTGTTGATGTCGATGATTTTGATCGTGGTTGAGGCAAGGACAACGCCGGCGGCTCGGCCGTAATCATAACTGTAAAATTCTGGCGGGTGTGATGTGAGACAGCAGCACGACTCTGTCATACCGTAGCTTTGTCTGAATCCAATCCAAGGCAGCTTCTTCCGAAGTCGTTCGAGCATGTCATCGGACAGCGGCGCAGCGCCGGAACCCATACGCCGCAAAGATGAAATATCATACTGGTCGACTAAGGGGTCTTGAAGCATCCGAATGATGATGGTTGGCACCAAAGTGAGATCCGTGATCCGGAACTTTTGGATGGCCCCGAGAAAGCCCTCCATGGTGAACTGAGGAAGCATGATGCACTCATCGTTGCTTGCTACAGGCCACATCAAAAAGCGAATGAGGCCGCTGACTAGCGGATGTCAGCCGTACAAGCAACAGTAAATGGAATAGGCAGCGCAATTTTTCAAAAGTATACGTACTGTGAAAAAGTGGAAGACAAGCCAATTGACGTTTTTTCTCAGGCACAGTCACGACGTCGAGCTGGATGCACTGGGCTATCACATTTTTGTGTGACAACATGACCTGTTTTTTTCTGTGTATTAGTTTGGAAAGCATAGCTTCTACTTTTCATTCGACATTGGCGGGTGCTTACAGCTTTCGGCATTCCGGTTGTCCCACTGCTAAAGTTTAGAAATCCGCAGATGTCGTTTGTCTTTCCTTTCGGCAAACGGAATATGGGGGTTTGGTGATCCACACCATATTCTTTGCCAATTCTCAACAGCTCTTTCATGGATGTGAACCCTTTAACGTCTCCTTCGAGGAGGAATATCCGCTCATTGGGAATACCGGCCCCGTTGGCAGCGGCAACGGCAATCTCAATACAACTAGGAATCGTCATAATGAACTTTGATTTTGCCGTGCTGAGAGCATGCACTACCTCAGCAGTCTTGTACAGCGGGGACGCACCATTGACTCTCGCACCTTTATTGTGTTAAATAGAGTATTGCACCTGGTGGGTAGCCAAACTTGAGCAATGCATACCTGCTTTGAGAACGGCATACGCCGCTACTGGATACCATATGGTACTGTGGGTGAACAGAGACACCGTATCCTCTGGCTGGAGGCCATAGTTTTTGACCAGAGCGGTACACAGATGCGTCGCGTGCTCCTTCACTTGGAAGAAGTCAAGTCTCTCCGATGTGACAGCATTTGTGTAGCCGCTGATTTGATCCCTAGGTACCTTGAACAGCTGGGAGTACTTGGGATCTTCAAATGCCCATTCCCATATGGTCAAATCGGTCGGATCTGAAGGAGTGTTGCGTCAGTGGAAGTAGATACAACATACTCATTGTCAATCGGTGCGACGTGGTACCCAATGGAGTTATTGCATCCACTTACACTGGATATCCGGATACCTCGACTGCATAACCATGTTGACGACTGAAGTTCTTGCTTTTATGCCAAGGTTCTGAAAAGAAAGTAATGTCTCGTAGCGGCAACCTCATCGGTAGTCTGTAGCTTCTGCTGGTGAAATATAAAGGACATGGGTCATCAAAACGCGGGGTACCCCAACATTCCCCAGAAGTCTCACCCGAGGCTATGCAGCGTCGCATAGGCTACTTTTCCCTCCCTTTTTCCTTGTTACGGTTAGTCGGCATCATGTTCTAAATACAGCCGATTCAGAGCCAGTTCGGCCTTTGTAAAAGCTTGTTCAAACGTCCCTTCGTCTGGGTACGCCTGGGGGCATTTGTTCTCGTCCAGGCTATCTGTAGAAGGCCGTCGCCTTTGTCCTGTTTTGTGGTTTTATTCTGCATATAGTACTTTTTGTTTCGCTGGCTTCAACCTGGCGAGTATTCCTCCGCTCTCGGGATGTTGCCTGCAATGAAACCCCGCCTTCGGTGTAGTTTGAACCGGGCAATCCTGTCGAGACTGCATCGCTGCGGTTTTGGTGTCTTGCCACAACTCATTGGGGTAAGCCTGACAGTGTTGATTCTTTTTAACTTACACGGTCTTCTGTTGTTAGTGGACTCGGACAAAATGCGGAATCGATGGACACATAGTTAACTCGTTGGACGTCACGACGAAGCACAAATTTACTCAAACCGATAGCCTTGTCGAAAACAAATCCATGCCCGGGTTAAAAAGTAAATAAGGATGGTAACAAAGCCCCATCTAGAACTAGTAGCTAAAACTGAAACAAAGTGGAAGCATTGAACAAACATAAACATAAAATAAAGATCGCGTAGACCAGATCACAAATAAGGCGAATATTCGATATGTTTGATGAGATCGAACCAGTACAGGATTTCCCTTTCGACAACTAAGCACAGTCTCTTTGATTATCAACTTGATGGCTCCAAATCGGAGATATATCTCTACGTTGTGACCATACTCGCATATGGATGGTTTTGACAATATCCATAACTAAGCAGAGCACCCAACGCAACCAAGAAGCCTCACTGCCCCATTCCGTGACGTGAAATGCCATGAAAAATAACAAGATCAACGACAATTTTGGGTTAATTGCTGCGTTCAAACCATACGTTTTTACCCTTAGTTCCGAGTAGGTGAAAACATCATCACACTTCTGAAAGGAAAACGACAATCATTGAAAGACTCCGGTGATGGTTGCTGTTGGAACGGATCTAATTTCATCACATGGAGTGATGTGATTGTCAATGTGAGCCTAGCCAGATTGCGCAGGTCCAGAGGAGTCCGGGTTGCAGTGCTCACGTGATAGATGGGCGATGAATTCCTCCTGCTAATTTTTTTTTGCTAGACGTGATTACAATCCTCTCCGACATCACCGATGACGGACGAGGCAGACTAGCTTAGATCCCGGCACACACTGCGAGTGTGCTTACCCGCCAAATCACATTGTATTTGTTTCAAGTCTTCGTGACCGGGTCCCTATGCGTTGCATGCCTTCAGTGAACTGAGATCTTGTCGGCCCAGTTTCAAATTTTCCTGGGCAGCGACCTCATGCTTTCTACACCATGGGGCAGCAAACGGCAGCGCCAATGGTGATGTCAGACCCAGAAAAGCCTGCATCGAAGCCGGAATGGAAGAAATGGTTGGTTTTTGTCCTCAACCAATGGCTGCTCATAGGAATTGGGGTTGGTTGCACTCTAGCATATTTTTTCCCGAACGTCGCCAAGAGCGGAGGAATTATCCGCTCCCAGTACAGCATCATGTACGGTGCTGTGGCCATCATCTTTCTCATCTCCGGATTGAGCATATCACGAGAAAAACTCGTCATCCACTTTCTAAACTGGCGGTTGCATCTTGTCGTCCAGGGCACGTCATTTCTGGTTGTCCCGGCGATCATGACAGCCCTCGTCCGCGCCATCGTCGCCGGCGACCACAAGCAACTCATTGACCGATCTGTCTTGGCAGGTTATATTCTCACTGGATGCCTTCCAACAACTATTGCATCCAATGTTATGATGACACGCGCCGCAGGTGGCGATGAAGCCGCGGCCCTCGTGGAGGTTCTCATCGCAAACTTCATGGGTCCTTTCGTGACCCCGGGATGGACTGTGAAACTTCTGCCACCGCACGAAGAGTTCGATGTCTTTCGTGGTGAAGGCGATCTGAAAAAGATGTATTCCACAGTCTTTGAGCATCTGGGACTCAGTGTCCTTCTCCCGCTCGTTGTCGGGCTTGTCGTTCGTTTCATGTGGTCCGAGAAGACGGCACATATTCTTCAGAAATACTATGTCAACAAGATCTCAACTTTGTGTCTAATATTGATTATTTGGTACGTGGCGTGCTATTTTTGGGGCGTTTTAATAGTTCTAACATTGATACAGGACGACCTTCTCAACCTGCTTTGCAACCAGTGCCCTGGAATCACTCACTGGAGCATGTGTTGCCCTGGTTCTTCTGATGAACGTCGCCCTCTACCTGTTCCTCACAGTGGTCTCTATTATTCTTTCCAGGTGGCCAGGCTTAAGCAGCCGCTTCTTTTACAAGTTTGGGCCAAAGCAGACCATTGCCATCTGCTTCTGTACGCCGGCCAAGACAACCGGACTTGGAATGCCTCTGCTGTTTGCAATGTGGGCCACCGTTCCACTAGTACAACAGGCTAAAGCGTCCGTACCAGTGCTCTTATACACAACGGAGCAGGTATTTGTGGCTCACTTCCTTGTTCACCTGTTTCGAAGATGGGAAAGGAAGACCTCTGAAAAGGACAGCGAGGAAGACACGAGAATAAGCCAAACCCCACAAGAAGTTTGACAAGGCCGTTATCCGTCATAGAACAAAGATGCATGGGCCAATCAATACAAGACGACAGAAGAAGTCAATAGAGTAGAAAGATATAGCACTATGGATTCGCGTGCATCAGTTTGAAGGGCAAATGAGGAACACAAAGAAGTTATGGCACTCAACCTGCTAAGATATTATGGGCATGTGTAATGAGATATGAGTTATGCTGCTGGAACCTGTGCAGGGCGGAAAAGTTTGATCTGATATTATTTCTGGATGGGAAGCTCGTCAGCCCAATCGACCTATTGCGACAGCACACACCGCACTTGTCAAAATTAATCTATGATCAGAATTGGTAGGCCAACTATGGAATCGAACCATTAGCTCCGTGTCTTTCGAGCCGGAGAGTTTTGTGGCTCAGGTACTACGGTAACTCAGCTGGAGTTACGGATACGATTCGGGGATTCGAGTCAAGGACCGGAGGAAAACCTAATTGAATAAAATAAGGACAGAATGACGAATATAAATAGTTTGCAAAAGGATTTCCGGGAATAAAACATTGGGCAAAAAGTAAACAAAATCCGTGCCACAAGCTATCATCAAAGGCTTAAATTGAATCAAGAAAGACCATTGGATCTTCGGCTATAAGTCGACATTAACATGTTTTCCAGTACCGAAAACTACACGTGGACCGTCCGTTCATTTGGGATGGTGTGTCCCACTACGACAACGTCTACACATGGCAAGATCAACACGACACGGTGGTGTGGAAGTGCTGGTAAAATTGCCCTTTTCTCTTACAACCTTGCAACCGGCTTTCTGTTGCCCTACGTTCATGTTGAGGATGCAAAAAAGTTTGCTAGTGAAACTGATATCCGGTATTGTGTTTGGCTGGGCCAATCAGATCGGCAGTGATGTTGCTTTTAGACCCATTTGCATGTTGAGGGCGGGATCACGAAAGGGACGGGCCAAATCGCGCGACGCTAGGTCTTACCGCAGAGCTGTGAACCCCTACAAACACATACAAATCTGAGCAGTGCGATGTCGAGCACGACATACCAGGCCCGCCCTGACGTCAACAGCCCTAGCGTGACCGGTTGTTTGGGGTGTGAACTGAGTGGAACTTATCTTTGTGGGAGTTCGATATCGGCAAAGAATAAATGCTTGAAAAAGATGCGCAAGCGAATTTCCGTAGAAATGTACTTTAAGCCGGATTGCTTTCTCTTTTTGTTTCTTTCCATTTCTTGGCTGTCTCGGTCAATCTATACGCCATGTCCAGTTCGAATGAAGCTTTGGTGCCGCTGCCACAGGGCGCCGGCTATGGCGTCGTGGTTGGTGTCGGCCTTGCCTTTGGCCTGGGCATGATCTTTGTGACCAAGTTTCTAGAGAGGTTCCTGGGCGAGCGGACTGATCGGCCGGAAATGTACATGGTGGCAAACCGCAGTGTCGGGACTGGCCTCACTGCCTCAGCCGTGGTCTCTTCCTGGATGTGGGCGTAAGTTGGCACCTATTTTCCGTTGAGTTGCCTGAACGGGCAGTTGCCGTATTCCGCCCCCAATGTTGTGTCATTTCAACTAACAGACAATCGCTTTCCAGAACTGCCATTATCTGGACGGCTGCGCAAGGATATCTTTACGGAATTGCAGGTATGCGAATCTGCACCAAGAAGCCGATGACTAGAATGCGCAGCTAACACCTGTCCAGCACCCTTCTGGTATGCAGCAGGATGTACCATCCAGATTGCACTCATGACCGTCCTGGCCATTCACGCCAAAGTCAAGATTCCGTAAGACTCCTCCTTTCGCGTCAGACTGAAGTGCTGTATTCTCATCACTCGCGTACAGAAATGGCCACACCGCGCTCGAAATCGTCCGCCTCCGTTACGGTTTTGCCGCACACATGGTCTTTGTCTTTCTCTGCCTTGTCACCAATTTGCTGTCGGTGACCGCCATGATCCTCGGTGCGGCCGGCGTCATCACTGCGCTGACCGGCATGCACATCATCGCTTCGACGTTTCTCCTCCCGCTCGGCGTCGTCGTCTACACTGTGGTCGGCGGTCTCAAGGCGACGTTCCTGACCGACTACGTCCACACTCTGGTCGTCATGATCCTGCTGTGCTGGATATCCATTGCTGTCTTCAACAACGACGCCATCAACGGCCTGGGCAGCTTTTACGATGCACTGGTGGAAGCGGACAAGACGCGCAACATTTCGGGCAACTACGAAGGCTCCATTCTCTCCTTCAAGTCCAAGAGCTCCATCATTTTCGGCCTCGTGCATTCCTTTGGCGACTTTGCGCTCGTCATCATGGACACCAGCTTCTGGCAAAAGGGGTTCGCAGCCGACACGGCCGCGGCTATGCCCGGGTACATGCTCGGTGGCGTGTCCTACTTTGCCGTGCCCTGGGCGGTGGGCACGACGGCCGGATTGGCGGCCATTGCCCTCGAGACGAGCTCGATCTTCCCCACCTACCCCCGGGCCATGACCACGGCCGAGATCAACTCTGGCTATGTGCTGCCATACACCGTCATGTCCGTCGCCGGAAAGGGCGGTGCGGCCGGTCTGCTTCTGATCGTGTTCATGACGGTGACCAGCACGACCAGTGCCGAGCTGATTGCCGTGTCGAGTATTCTGTCCTACGACATCTACCGGACGTACATCAACCCCAAGGCTCGCCCGGACCAGGTCATCCGCGTGTCGCACTGGTCTGTTGTCGGGTTTGGTCTCTTTGCATCCGGCTTTGCGACTGCTCTGCACTACGGCGGCATCGACCTCAACTGGATGGGCTACTTCTTGGCCACGATTATCTGCCCGGGCATGTTCCCAATGGCGTTCACAATCTTGTGGAAGAAGCAGTCCAAGGCTGCTGCGGTGATTTCGCCGCTGCTTGGTTTGGTGAGTGGAAAATTTGAACGGGCTCCAAAGTTTGGCACGCCATTAACAAACGGCATTCAACAGGCATCCGGCATTGCCGTCTGGCTGGGCACGGCGTATGCCTACTACGGGGAGCTGACCATTCTTACGACCGAGGCCCAACTGCCTTGTCTTTGGGGAGCCCTCACCTCCACGTTCTCGTCGGGAATTTATTCCGTCATCATCACGTACATCAAGGTAAAAGACACTGGCTCCTCTGCCTGCGGACATACATGGTTTTTGAAATGTCGAAACGCTAACACAATCCCTGCAGCCCGAGAACTTCGACTGGCGCATCTTCCTGCTCTTGACAGAGGTCAAGGAGGACGACGCTCAGGGCCCGCAACGGGTCATCCAGGTGGAGGATCTGGACCAAGTCCGGCACCCCTATCCGGAGAAGGAGCTGCAGCGCATGAACCGGGCCAAGGTCATTGCCGCCATTTTCAGTGTGGTGATTGGGCTCGTGACATGGGTGGTGTGGCCACTGCCTCTCTACAGAGATTACATTTTCACCAAGCCGGTAAGACGCCTCCGCTCTGCAATCCATCTTGTCCTCGCGTCCGTGTGTTTGGAAGACTAACCTTGGCCGCAGTTCTTTGAGGGTTGGGTCACTGTATCCATGATTTGGCTGTTCGTGTGCCTGGTCGTCGCGTGCATTTACCCCGTCTGGGATGGCCGCCATGTCCTCGGCAAGGCTGGGAAGCTAGCCTGGAGTTCCCTGCTTGGCAAGGGCCAGGTTTCAGCGAACAAAGAAGAGACCAGTGGCAGCGACGGTGTGCTCAGCGAATCCAGCGACAATGAAAAGTCCAGCAAGGCGGATGCGCAGAACACCGAACTGCCAACAGAAACGGTGTCTTGAAACGAAGCCACACACAACAGTATGGGACTTTTTGAATTGTCGCCTGTCTTCTCAAGCAAATTGAACGCACCTATCGCAGCGACATCGTCAAAAAGACCGAATATGTATCTTGGGAATAGACCATCATGATAGACTTTATTTCATTATTTACATCATACACGCATACAGTAGAACGAACCTAACTGAGAAGCATGCTGTACTTCCACTCCTCTTGGGGGACGTCCGCGTACTTGATGCTTGTCGGGTGCTTCTTGCGCGCAGGCAGAACGCGCCGAATGTACAGTTCGCCCACATTGATGCTGTCATACTTGGCCTCGCCCTCTTTCTCTACGCAGGAAGGCAGGGGGCCAAGCTCGGCATCGGGGTCCATGGTCAGGAAGAATGGCAGCGAGTAGCGGGCCTGGCCCGTCTTGTTGCGCACCCGGTGAACGGTTGCCGGGAACACGCCATTGGTCTGTCTCTCGAGGTACTGGCCTACGTTGCACACGAGCGTGTTTTTCATGGGAGGCGCGTCGACCCAGAGGCCGTCCTGGTTGAGCACCTCCAAAGCCGTGATCTTGTCCTGTAGGACGAGGGTCAGCCCTGGGGGAGAAGTCAGTGACGAGATTTCTGTGGCGGATGGCGAGTCAAGCAATGCACTGCACTGCACTGCACTGCAAAAAAAAAAAAAAAAACGTACAGCTGAAATCAGAATGCGCCCCTAGGCCGACGCTGTGCGCGTTCTCGTTGACGGGCGTGGGCGGGTAGTAGAGCGGCCGCATGCCCGTGATGGGGAACTTGAAGAGCTCGTCAAAGGCCGACTCGTCGAGGTCAAAGGCCAGGGCAAAGATCTTGGCGAGCTTCATGGACAGCGGGAAGACGTGGTTGTAGTACTTGTACAGGCCTTCTCTCCACCAGGGAGCCCTTGGCGGCCAGATGTTCTGCGGCTTGGTGATGCTCGGAGGCGGCTGCTCGCCCGTGCGGCCGACGTAGTCCTGCTCGGGCTCGAGGACGCAGTCGCCCATGGTGAACGCCTCCTTGATGTCTGTGTCCATTAGAACAACGTCGTGGAAAAGGCCAAATGGAAGCCCCGCGCAGTCACCTACCGCCGCTGGTCCTCGGGTCCAGACGTGTCTCCAGCATGGGCTCGTATCCGCGGATGGCCGGGTTCTTCTGCACATGCGCCTCCATCTTGACGTCGAGCGGCAGCTGGAAGAAGCGCTCCAGCAGCGCAAAGGTGTCGTCGATGACCGCCTGCGGGATGCCGTGGTTCTTGACGTAGAAGAAGCCGCAGTTGTGGCAGGCGTCGTAAATCTCCCTGGCGATCCTCTTCCTCACCTCGACGTCGTCGCTGTCAATGTCGCTGATGTCGATGGTCGGGATGACGGTGAACGACGAGGGCTTTTCGGCGACCTTGCGGTACGTGGCCTCGGAGCCCGAATGGAAGTAGACGTAGCCGTCATCTTTCTGGCGACACGTCCCGTCAGTTCTGCATGCGTTCGCTGTCGATGGGCAGTGAGGAGTCAATTGTGCCTACAATCTTGTCTAGCTGTGGTCCAGCTGCCGGCGTGGCAGATACGGTAGCAGCCATGGTTCGAGTGGTCAATGTGGCAAGCTGGCGCAGTTACCGAGTGCCTGGTAAGGAGGTCGTTCTGGCCAGTGCCGAGGTCCTGCACGATCTGGGGTTCTTATCGTATTAATCAAGCCAGTCCCCGTCCCCAATTCGGCTATGCCTGCCCAGTCCGGTTGCGGAGAATGGGCTGTCTATCACTGCTCCCCCATCTTATCATCCTATCGGCTTATCCGACCCGGATCAACGTCCCTCGGATGAGCGTCGCAAATCCCTGCCAAGATATCACCATTATAGATATGGCGGTAATACGTAAATCCTTGTATACAGGATACGACCGCACGGCTCGACCCATGCATTGTTATCTCGGCAGATGACTTGCCCTCGCGTGGCCCTATTGGGAGACCTAGCCGAGGGCTGCTTGCCAGACCCTTTATTAGTGCCTGCTGGCTGCTTGGCCAAGGGCACGTTTTACGATTTTCCATTATTCATTGTCCTTTTCTGTGCGTTCTTCTTTGTTTGGTTTCGCTGGTGTTGGCTCCAGCCAGACTCGCAACCATGTCGACGATTGCGTACTATGCGAAGAACCTCTTCGCCTCCTCCTATGGCAAGGACAAGCCCAAGTTCTTCTTCTGGTACCCCTCGGGGACGACCGTGAAGGAGCGGAAACTGCTGTTCAAGATCGACTTCTTCATCCTCAGCTATGCGACGCTTGCATACTTCTGCAAGGTATTTCACCATGCCAGACAAGACCGTGGCGGGGGCACTGCATCTGGCTGCTTAGTTGCTTTGCTGCCCGCCTGTGTTTCCAAGCCAAAACGAGGCGGTCTGGTGACATCTCTCTGACCTTGACTAGTGGCTGGACCAAGCAAACTTGAGCAACGCCTACGTGAGCGGCATGAAGGAAGACCTGCAGATGTACGGCACAGAGTACAATCTGGCCAACACATGCTTCCAGGTCGGCCAGATCATCGGACCCATCCCGGCCAACATCCTGTTGACCCGAATCCCGCCCCGCTGGTTCCTGCCCGGCCTGGAACTGATCTGGGCTGCCTTTACGATTGGCACATACGCGGTTACATCCTCCCACCAGGTACGTGGCAGCTGCATACCGTATGCCCGACACCGACAGGCGCCCAATCTGACGCGTCGCAGCTGTATCCTCTGCGCTTCTTTGTCGGCCTTCTGGAGGGCTCTTGCTTTGTCGGTGTCCAATACATCCTCGGCTCCTGGTATAAGAAGAATGAGCTGGGCAAGAGAACGGCCATCTACGCCTGCGCCGCCTACGTGGCCACCATGATCAGCGCGTACATCCAGAGCGGCGTGCTCAAGAGTCTCAACGGCCGCCATGGCATCGCTGCGTGGCGGTGGGTGTTCATCATCGACGGTAGGCCCCTGTCTCTGCGCGACCACCTGCCAGTGCAAGGCTGACAAGAAAAGGCATCATCACTGTCGTTGTTTCTCTCTACGGAATGATCGTCTTCCCCGACACGCCCACCAAGACCAAGGCGTTCTACCTGTCCGCGGAAGAGCGGGCTCGGTGTGTGGAACGCATGGTGGAAGACGGCCGCACAGAAACGAACAAGTTCACCTGGGATCTGTTCTTCCGTGCCGTGAGGTCGTGGCAGCTTTACGTCTTGACCATTCTTTGGATGTGAGCCAACCAACATCGCAAGCCCCGCGTCCAATGTCTCGCAGGTCCAACTGACGCCTGGCTTTAGGTTCTGGAACACCACCGTCGGCAAGGTGGCCAACACGGTTTTCCAGCTCTACCTGAAATACGACACGGAGCACACGTGGTCCGTCTACCAGGTGAACAATATCCCGACGGCCATCAACGGCTGGAACATTGTCATGGTCATGGTCATCAACATTTACGTCGATGCCACTGGCCGCCGCATGTCTGCCGTGGCCCTCAACTTGGCGATTCTCCTGTTCGGCACCATTTGCCTCGTCATCTGGGACATCCCGCTGGGGCTCCGTGTGGTGGCATACATGTTTGCCGGCTTGGACGGCCCGCTGTCTCCGGTCTACAACACCTGGGCCAACATTCTCACAACCGGCGACGCCCAGGTGCGCGCCATTGTGTTGGCCATCATGAACTCATTTGGTGCTGCCTTGACCACGATCATCCAGCAGTTCCTGTACCCTGTGACCGAAGCACCCGAGTACTATCGCGGATTCCGTGCCAGCCTGGGCTTCATCTGTGGCATGTGCGTCTGGGTTGTCGTTGTGCGCGTCTTTGAAATGCGCGAGGCCAAGAAGAACACTCTGCTCATTGCCGAGCGGTCAACAGAGGGCTCGGAGGATGCACCGGCATCGTATGCTGTGCCCGTGGAAACGAAAGCTTAGTGGATCCAGTTTACACGCGTCCAGAACAGTAGTCTACCAATTTACCGTCTACGAACAATGCATATCTCGTGAAACGGCTTCCTCTTCTTCCAAGCCCTGCCAGGTTTCCCTAGACAACGTCCCAACGGGTGTAAACAGGACCATCACGCAAGAGCTTGGCCGACTGCTGGCCGTGTGCTGGCCGTGTGCTCTGATGGCTGCATTCCCCGCTCTCCACCTGTCTAGTATGGGCTAGTTGCGTCCTAGTTGTGCGCTATTTCCCCAACCCCAGCCCCATCCTTATCCTCGACCTCGTATCATGACCATACCACCCATGCGCCCTCCCTATCGCAGCGCACTCGTCCTATCTTACCCGGTATCTGAGTCTCCAATTATACTTATCAATTACTGTTGCCATCCGCACTCAGGTGATCCCGTCGGCAGCAGCCGCTGTCGGACACCCCGCAGGGCAGTTGTGTTTACTTTAACCCCCGACTGATGTTACTCGCCTGGGTTCTGGAACCCCGTCTACGGCCTTCCCACCTGCCCAGGGCGCCATATCTAATCTGTTGTTATCACTGCCTCGACTATCGCGACCCATCGTCATGGCTACACAGACGACAACCCAGACGGCTGCCGATTCAGACACTTACACGCAGCTTCGCCTCTCTTCTGGCAACGGGCCCGTCTATCGTTCTGTGCTGCGCGCGCCACTTCGCGATGCCGATCCTTCCGAAATTCCCATCATCGACGCGTCCCGGTTCTTCAGCGAGTCTGCAGAAGAGCGCGCGGCCGTGGCGTGCGACATGCGCAACGCCGCCACCAACAACGGCTTCTTCTATTTGAAAAATCACGGCATCCCGGCCCGCGTCACAGACGAGGCCTGCCGGGCTTGTCTGGATTTCTTCCGGCAGCCACTGGACGTCAAAAACAAGGCCAACGCAGACGGCTCCCAGTACTTCAACGGGTACAAGCCGCCGAAGTCGCAGCGCATCAACCCGTCCGAGTCGGTGGACGTGCGGGAGACCTTTTCCTGGACCTACGACCCTCGGTACGACCCCAGCGTCGAGAACGTCCACGACATTCCACCCGAAGTCGCCAAGTACATGCGCTGCGAGGACTTCCCGTGGGACGCCACCAGCAACCTCCCGCACTTCAAGGAGTCCATCATCGCCTACTGGCGCAGCTGTCTGACCCTCGCCCGCGGCCTTGTCCGGTCCTTTGCCCTGTCTCTGTCGCTGCCCGAAGACTTTTTTGACGCCAAGTTCTCCCACCCCGACGGGTCCTTGGCCCTCAACTACTACCCCACGATTGACCCGTCGCGTCTCCAGGCGGCCTCGGCGGGCGCGCAAGACGAGGTGTCCATTGGTTCGCACACCGACTTCCAGCTCTTCACCATCCTCTGGCAGGACGACAGCGGCGGCCTGCAGGTTCTCAACCGCCAGGGCCAGTGGATCAACGCCAAGCCCATCCCCGGCACGGTCGTGGTCAACATTGCCGACTACCTGCAGCGCATCACCAACGACACCTACGTCAGCACCGTGCACCGCGCCCAGAACATCAGCGGCAAGGAGCGGATCAGCATGCCGTTCTTCTTCGGCTTCAACCTCAACGAGAGCTGCGGCGTGCTTGACTCGTGTGTGGCCGAGGGGGACACGAAAAAGTACGAAGAGATCACCTGTGTCGAGTGGGTCAAGAGGAGAGTACAGGAGATGCACGATACTCGTGAAGTGTCTGAACGCGAAACGAAAAAGTAGATGAGTGAAAAAAAAAACCCCAAAAAACATTGCAAATTGTAAAATGTAAAATTGTATGGCATTTACATACGGAAAAACAAATCAATCCAGTGTAGTGTCGATTCACAGAATTATGCCAACAGAAAATTCAACTGCTTCATTCTGTTCTATGCTTTTTTATAGCCAGCCTGCCAAAGTGAAAGCAATTCAGCCTCGGTAAGTTTTCTGTCCCGTTCTTTCTGTGCAAGGGTCTCAAAGGGTGCCGGCGCCGGAGTTGGCGTTGATCGTCCGGAGACTTTCATGATCCGTATGGAAACCTACAATGAGAAAAAACAAAGATTGAGCCAAAGCACAGCAGCACGCTTCATCTATTTTCCTTCCCAACCTGCCATATCCAAACGCTATGCATATTCTAAATTCTACGTCGTATATTCGTTGCTATGCTTCCGCATCACATCCAACCAAGTCACGGTTTCGGCGCGGGCTTCTCTCTTCTCTTTCCAGACAGTCTCAATGTCGCGCAGAGTCTCTCTGAAACAGGGCAGACCGCTCCGCTGTCCCGCGATGCTGTACCACTGCGAAAAGGAAGCCTGGAGCGCTGGTGAGTCGGCTTCACAAGCCGCGACAAAGGCCGGCCACAAAAGGCCAAAGGACCCGTACAGCAAGTCCGGGTTGTCTTTCTCATACGTGAACAGCCAGTCGCGGACGGCCGCCACCTTGTCCTGCAGCAGAGACGAGTTGACATCGTAGATGCGGCGGTAGAAATAAATGGACAGTGCTCGCTGCATGCCATCCAGCAAATTCGGCAGGACAAAGGGGCCATTGGTCGTGGGTGCCGTCGAGGTCAGTGGACACAACTGGTCAATGGCCTTTTCCAGAGACTTGGCCTGTCGCATGAAGTCGGGCAGCGATCTGGTTCGGCTGGGGTCGCCGCCATGGGTGTCTGTGCCTTCGGCCAAGTCTTTCTCGTTGCCCAGACGGATGACCTGCGACAGGTACAGAAAGAAGTTCTCGGGGATGCCGAAGATTTCCGGATACATGCTGTCCAGGAAGAAGCCCGGCACGGCAATGTGCAGGTCGTTTTCCCCCTCCATCTGGGTCTTGAGCACGGCCATGGCCTCCAGCAGATCTGTCCAGTGCAGCAAGCGGAATGTGAGGTTGTCCTTCATGACGCTGGCGAGACCACTCCACTCGACCGCATGCCGCACCTGCTGCCTGTGCGACGACTCCAGAGCCGCCGTGCCAATGAACGTTGTTTCGTGAAAGAGGCGAATATAGGTATAGCAATGGTGCAGCATGCGCATCTTGCGCGACTTTCTCACCGCCAGACCTTTGAGACGGACAAATTTTTCCGTTTCCAGAAGGAACCCTTCTGTCTGCCGCTTTCGTCCAAGGAACGATGATACTTGGGCCATGGTGATCAGCGCCATCAGCATTTCTTTGTAATGCTCCACGCCAGGCTCGATGTATGCCTGCTCCAAGGCGGCGCGGGCATATTGGCAGGCTTGTCGGTGAAACACGCGGGCAGGTCCCGTCCACACATCGGACTGGGAGACGGCGCCCAGCGAGAAGGCACTGACGCAGAGCGTGCCGTAAAACGTGGTCAAACTGGCTGCGCTCAGCTGCTCGCGCAACGTGAAAGCAGCCAGACAGCTCTTGATATGTGGCAAAAACTGGGAATGCCACGGCGTGTTGTGGTGCCGAAATGGAGTCATAAAGGACACCACTGTCATGCCGTAGTGCTTGAGTAGGGGGACGGCCTGGTTGATGAGCTCCTGCTGCTCATCGGTAGCAAAGGCCATCGACGCAGGGATTGCATCCGGAAACGTCTGTGGATAGTGTTGTCCGTTGGCCGGTACGAGTAACAGATCCTCGCCAGAAACGCCGACACGCAAGTCCTGGAGGGACATTTGTGCGGACACGTCAAGGGGGTAGGCGGATTCCGGCACGTCCGTTTCTTCGACGGACGGCAGCACATCCGCGGTCCGGTCCAAGTCTGTTTGGTCTTCCTGTCCAAAGAACTCGACGGCGTCCGGCGCCGCTAGCACCGTTGTGTCGTTCAGGGAGAACGCGGCAAATGGCCCGTCGACGACAGTGGCAGGCTCGCCATTTTTCAGAATCATGAGATCCGTTCTCTCGTCGATGCGTGTCAGAAGACGGTTCACGGACGTCGGGGCAACACTGGTCGTCAACCACCGGCTCATGGCCTTCTGCTCGTCGAGGCTCAGAAGGGGCCGGCGGAAGCGGATGGGCCCATCGTTGGCCAAAGCCCCCGGGGTCCCGAAGAAGATGCCTTTCTGGTAGCCTCCACACGAGATGCCGGCACGCAGACATTGGCGACACGCGGGCTGGTGCTCATCGCACTTGACATGTCGTTTGCGACACTGGAAGGAGACGGGGAAAAAAAAAAAGGGTTCCTGTTAGCCGTAGTACGATGGGCGGGTCACGTTGCCGCTACGGCCGTCCTTCTCCACTGGCTGGCTAGAAGGGGAGGTTTGGGTCGAACCACTTGCCGTGAAACAGCCTCCAAACGAACGCGGCCGGCGTTTGTTGGGCGTCTTGCTTCCCGCTTTGGGCGCGGAAGATGCCGGGCACCGGCCTGCAGCGATCTGTCTCGGCCTGGTTTCCTGCGACTTCGTCATAGTCGACAGAAGGAAGCAGGAGTCATCAAAAGTATAGTCATTGAAGTCTACTGATCACGAAAGGTCGTCCTCTGTTTCCCGGAAGACGGTTAATGCGGAAGGTCATGGAGAGCTGGGGACCCAAGCCATTTGTCGTTCGTCGGCCTTATCTCTTCGCTGATAACTAGCCAGTCTGTCTGTGGGGGGGCCGGGTTGACTTTCCTGTTTCTCGCTTACTGTGGGCCCTGGATAAACGAAAAGGGGAATTCAACCCGACCGTACAGTCTTCGTTTTGGTATCCAATATCTCAGCCTTGTGCATCGGGGCTGTGATGCATTGAGGTTGTGGTCGATTTGTACCAGCTAGGAGAAAACTGCAGGCAGCCAGAATCAGTGTGATATATCCGGTATTGAGACAAATATGTGGACCAGAACGCCACGTGAATGATGGGGTAGTGTACACGGGGGAGGTGCTAGCAAGTTGCTAGCAAGTTGCTGACAAGTTGCTGCGTCGGCACGAGAGCAGAGGCTAAAGCTTGGAGTGGCGTCCTCGATATGGACACGTAGGTGCACTTGAAGACATCCTGCCTCTTCATCATGAATATTTGGCATGTCAAATTCCAACTTTCATATCCAACACACAGCCACGGCACAAGATTGTTCGCCATCTGCATCATATCTTCATGACACACACCTCTTGAGAAAAAGCACCGTGAGATTAGAATTCTACTTGTGGACGCATGCTCACAAGTCCGTCACGTTAAGGACCGGGCTGCCGTCACACTTTATGGAATCATTGGCAGTCACTAACAAGGGGCCAGTAGTGCGATTCTCTGGAAGCTGGACACACTCGGTGCATTGCGACCCCTGGCGACGTAAACACCAGAATATGACTAGGGTTTACAAATCAAGCCGAAGCAGCGATCCTGGTCAACGGACAGCAGCCAATAAAGCCGGGTCGTTAAGTCTGGTCACAATATTACATACATAGGCGACATCAATTTGCGCCTTTTCTCGATATTTTGCCACAGGGATCCGGAGCAAAATGGAAAAGAAACGAATCAATATTGCCCAGAGCGCGCTCGCCTCATCTGGGCTGAAAGGCGTGCCCGTCCAGCTGTAATTCTATTAGTCCACAAAATTGCACACAACGCGAACGGGCCGCGGAGCATAACCTGTTCTTTATTATGTAAAACGCAAAAAGACTTCACGAAAGCGTTATATTAAACTTTGCCTGAACCATATCCCGCGCGTTTGGATACCACAAGCTGGCGTCATCATAGGTTGCTGGACCAAGCGGGTGGTCGACTGGGCATGTCCCCCAAAATATGTTTCTACATGCCCACCGATTCTACGATATTTCGCAGACGTTGTCGGTTTCAAAAGACGCGTGTAGCATGGTAGCAGAGATACGTTGCAGACAGGATCGAACGTTGACAAAGATATTGCCAAATAAGGATCCATTCTCATGCCCCTTGCATGAGGAACAGTGGTTACTGGGATGTATTTTGAGGGCCGAAGAAGAAATAGAAAAAGAATTGATAAAATTCTGTTGTTCTGCCACAGAGATGGCGGCCAGACGCATGATACTGGCGTCTCGCAATCTGCTACACTGGTGCCGTCATCGTCTCGGCGACGCAGTATTCTCCGCAAATTATACACATCCCACGTCCTGGTCGGTGCGCCAAACCGGGACTTCCGACTCGCTGATCGAGCCAATGAACGGTGCCCATGCACGGAAATGATAGAGGCAAACCACAGGAGCCGCAATCCATTCATCTCGTACTTTCGTCTTTCACAATTTTCTGAAATGCTGCCGTCATCTCAGCGCCTTGGCTGGAAAGTCACCTGCTTCGTCTCTTTCTCACATCCCTTCACTTCTTCCCCGTACATGACCTAATAAGGCTAAGATCCGCTTCTTCTTGTGTCATTAGCGCACCCGATGCCGAAAGCACTAGTTCATCTATCGAACCCATTTTGGGAAAGAGAGGCGAGAAGGATATGCAAGAAGTACGACCTAATGTCAAGCTCCCCAAGAACACAGACACTGTACTCGTAAATCAAGCCCTGCTTATACAGGCCAGAATCCAAGCAGACCATGGCGTGACCGCATACACATATATATAGTATCGCAGTTCCTTTTCAGGGTCCTGATCAACTGGATTGCCATGACTCTCGAGTTCTAAAAACCGCCATATCAAGTCCAGACAAAATGGCAACCTGGAGGAAGCCATTCGCCGGCGGCTCTGGCAGCAAAGTCACTGTGACCGAGGACGTTGGCAACTTTTCCGATGGCAGTCTGAAGTACATCGGCGAGAAAGGTGGGAACGATGCGCCACCAACGTACCAGGAGGCATCCGGAGCGCCCGTCGAGCACAACTCGCCTCTTGGGTATTCGGTTGGCCCCATCACCATTGTGCTCATCAATGTCACGATGATGATCGGCACTGGTATTTACTCAACACGTAAGTAGGAGCATAACGGCTTCTTGAAAGTGAAACAGTCCATCTTGCTTACATTTCACCAGCTGCCTCCATCCTTGCCAGTGCTGGTTCCGTCGGCATGTCTTTGATCTACTGGACTATTGGTTATCTGGTAGGCCTTCCTACGACTGAACTGTAAACCGTGGGTGCTGACTTGCGACGCAGATTTGCTTGGCTTCCGGCGCCGTATACCTGGAGTTTACTGCCTATTTCCCCAGCCGATCTGGGTCCGAAGTCGTCTTCCTCGAGCAAGCCTACCCTCGGCCGGCGTTCTTCTTCCCGACAACATT
Source organism: Raffaelea ambrosiae (assembly GCA_002778195.1). NCBI lineage: Eukaryota > Fungi > Ascomycota > Sordariomycetes > Ophiostomatales > Ophiostomataceae > Raffaelea > Raffaelea ambrosiae. The sequence continues at coordinate 327,553 of PCDI01000014.1, forward strand.
TGCTATACAATCCGTCATCCTTTCCTTTGGCAGTGCCAATGCGATCGGTGAGGCCCATGACACCGCCGGTGTACGCTGGACGTGACTAACTAACCCTGACAAACAGTCTTGGCCAAGTATTTGTTTGCTATTTCCGGGCACGAGGGCTCGGACTGGCAGGTGAAGGGCGTTGCCATTGCAGGATATTCTCTTGCTGTCGCCGGTACGTCTCGCGATCCACATTGTTTTACTGCGTGGCCTACTGACAGAAACAGCGCTTTGCTTCAGCACAAAGTATGCCTACTGGTTCTCCAATGCCATCGGCGTTGTCAAGATTATTACTCTTTTGTTTGTCGTGTTCACCGGCTTTGCTGTTCTGGGTGGCCACACGTCTGTCCAGGACCCCAAGTCGCACTTTGCAAACGCATTCGAAGGCACTGGTTCTCTGGGCGCCTATGGCATGACCACTGCGCTGTACCGCATCACATTCTCGTACGGAGGATACAACAATGCCTTCAACCTCGCCAATGAAGTCAAGGTATGGGGCCGAACACAGCCGCAAGGCTCGCATCACACGAACACTCGCTAAAGGTACTTAGAATCCGATCAAAAAGCTCAAAATCTACGCCACTGCCGCCCTTACGGTCGTGTACCTTTTGTACATGTTTGCCAACGTGGCCTGGATCTCGGCATGTAAGACGCCCTCCCAAGCCGGATCGCCATTGCACCGCCCCCCATCCCACTAACACCGTGCCTACAGCTTCCAAGGAGGAGCTCTCCAGCTCCGGCCTGACAGCTGCCAGTCTGTTCTTCACAAAGGTGTATGGCAACACCAAGTATGTGCGTGGCCTGAACTTCCTGATTGCACTGAGTGCCTTCGGCAACATCATGTCCGTCATCATCGGTTTGTCCCGCCGTATTCGCGAATGCGGCCGCCAGGGTGTGCTTCCATGGACCACCTTCTTCGTGTCGACCAAGCCGTTTGGCACACCTCTTGGCCCATACTTTGTTACCTGGGCTCTCACCATGCTTATGATTCTGGCTCTGCCCACTGGCGACGCCTTCAACTTCGGTATGCTGCCTAACCGCGAGACTGCCTCGATGCCACAAAGCTAATTGTCGTGCTGCGCAGTCAATGATCTGAGCACTCTTCCTACTGCCGTTTTTAACCTGGCCATGGCTCTGGGACTGTATATCCTGCGCCATCGCCGCAAGAAGGCCGGCCTTCCCGAGCCCGAGTTCAAGGCATGGCACGTGGTTGTCATCTTCAACATTCTCGTCCAATTATTCCTGCTCGTCATGCCCTGGTACCCGCCAGCGGGTGGCATTTACGACGGCGATGTCAGCTTCTTCTATGCTACATATGCACTCGTGGGCCTGGCAATGTGGGTCTCCTCCTCCACTCTCTGGTCTCAGTCTCAGTATTCGGCTCTAACATCGCTGCAGTGTTGCCCTATGCGCCTTCTATTACTACTTCTGGGTGTTCATTCTTCCCAAGTGGAAGGGCTACAGTTTGCGCCCCGAGCTCGTCTTGCTTGAGAACGGTGCCCAGGCACACAACATTCGGAAAGTGCCCTTTGCCGAGCTGGAAGAGTGGGATGCTTCCCACGACTCGGCGGGTCGCCTGAGAAACTCCGGGGTAGTGGGAGAGGAAGTTACCGAAAAGGGAACCGTCGTGTAATCGAACTGGGGAAAGCAAGCTGGACTGGTGGAGAGGCTTGCTGTTGTCTCTGTTAGGAGAAATTATTCTCGAAGAAAATATTCAGATACTCCGGATGACAAATAAATGCCACAAATCTGCTACCAGTCAGCTTGCGCAGACGCTTACTGCAGTTACTTCATTTCATGCTTATCGAACGAATATTGGTCCAGTCCCGCAAACACCTCAATGGGATTTTGACTTTCCGCCGCCTTCGGCATCAGAACCATCACATTCGCACCAACTCCTACACCATACCACCCACTCACAGACTGACACCCGCTCAAGTTTTCTGACACGCCGTTTCGCCCTCCGTTCAACGCCACCCACACTAACACATTTATCACTCTCTCCCTCTCCCGCACACCAAACAAGTCTACAACTCGTCCTTCTTGTCGGGATTGTAGTCAAACGAGGCCTTCTTCACCATACCGGCCAAGATGTCAATAATCAAATCGGCAGCAGCGATCGCAGTTGTCTCAGCAATGGTGTCATATGGCGGGCTAACTTCGACGATATCGGCACCGACAAGGTTGATACCCTCGAGTCCTTTGAGAAGTCTCTTCAGCTCACGCGTTGTCCAGCCCCCAGACTCGGGCGTGCCAGTGGCTGGGGCAATGCTAGGGTCGAGCACTGTGTGGTGTCAGACTGGTTTTCAACCTTTGGTACATACACAGATGAGATAAGTCTTACCGTCAATATCAATGGACAGATATGTCGGGGTGTCCTTGATGGTGTCTCTAATCTTCTTGACGATGCCCGGGACACCGATCTCATCAATCTCCTGGGCCTCAATCAAAGTGAAGCCGACAACATCTCGGTCGATGACGTAGTCATTGGGGCTCTGGGCAGTAGTCAGAAAAAGGCGACACCAATCGTATCATGGAGAGACACCTACAAAGAGCTTGGTACGAAGACCGCCGTGCACACTTGTTCCCTTGCTTATGCATCCTTCTCGGCTTGCATGCCAGAAAAAGGTGCCGTGGGTGATGGCGGACTGGTTGGACACGATTCCGGTGTAACCCTCATATGGGTCCCATCTATGATTGGGTTAGCGGGTGGACATGCCAGAACTAGACCAGGAGAATACACAGATCATACGTGTCGAGGTGAGAATCGAGATGAATAACAGAGATAGGCCCGTAGACGGTCTTCAGGCTCCGCAAAATTGGCAGGACAATGGAATGGTCGCCGCCGAGGCTGATGATTCGAGGATGGTCCCATTTCGCTGGCGATGTGTGTCAGCTGGCGGCCCTATTGGAGTGGTCTGGACGCCGTGTTGGTACTTACTTGCTTCCGAGGTGGGATGGTACAGGATTTGGCGGTATGCCTGCTCCATCTGCTTGAACGCGTGGGCGGCGTCGAAGGGTGTGATGGGCACATCTCCACAATCGATCTACAACTTGTTAGTCTTTTTGTGTTTCGCATTTTCTGCCGCAATTGGAAGGCATGTCTTACGATTTGCAGGCCCTGTTCGTACGGGTCGACCCCCCAGACCGTGTTGTAACTTCTTCCCTTCTTTTCTCTAGAAGAGCCAGCACGAATGCCGCGAGGACCAAAGCGAGCACCAGGACGGTAGGATGTCGATGTATCATACGGGAAGCCCAAGAAGGCAATATCCAGAGGCTGAAAAACTTAGTTTGGTCCACGAACCACAGATGCGGGTACGGGCCAGTTATGGATGACCACCATACCTTGTCGTGTGTGGCTGCCAAGCAGCGCTGCCACTCCAAATGCGCAAACGTCACTGGCTGGGAAAAGGGCAGGTCCTTGTCCAGGTCTGGCAGGTGCTGTGTGTTAGCATGTGGCCTGTCTGAAGCGTTCCGGCAGTGGGTGGGCGGAATGGGGCCAACACACACCTTCAATGGCATAGGGATAGTCCGGACCCAGGTCTACTGAGGTGGCCGAGGCGAGCCTAGCCGACAGGCAAAGAAGAAGTGTGGCGTGGGCTCGCATTCTGATTAGTCGGGGGTGGGCTTCGGGTGGTTTCGCTAGTAGTTATTGCTCAGTTCGCTTTTTTTCGTGTGGTGGGCTATAAACTGTGTTCAAGTACATTTGAAAAGGGAAGGTACGAAGGCACCAATCCCTCCCATACCATTTATCAGCGACGTGTCTGCGGACTGACCCGGTCGTCGGTTGCTCGCCTTTCCAACGTGGGGATTGTAGAAGGGGCAGCAGACTCCGATATCTTTGGAGCTCATGCCCGACGATAGAGCAGACGCGGGGCCCGACAGCTCTTATCAGAGACAACTGGTAGCCAATACCGACACAACGCCTGGCGTGCACAACCTCTGCCAATAGCTTCGAACGGCAAAGTTGCGAAACTCAAAATTGCGTGCTATTACATTACCGTATTACAAGAAAGCACATAATTCGGTATTGTTGTGTATGGGCTTCACACAGCAGTGGACCATAAATAGTCGATAGAGGCGTACAAGGGGATCGCAGACCATGCTTACACGAAATGGGACTCGTGCAAGCAAACACACCGTAGAACAACCACGGAAGCCATGTCGGACAACAGCAATATCCTGATCGTGGGGACGGGTGCAGTGGGCACCATGGCCGCCTTCGCTCTGCACAAGTCTGGCTCGGCAACCGTGACGGCAGTCCTGCGTTCCAACTACAGCTTGGTTGAAGCACAGGGTCTTAACATCAAGAGCATAGACCACGGGGAGATGGATGGCTGGAAGCCAGACCACAGTAAGTTGAAAGTAAACGTTTTCATCACAATGAATGACGGCATCTGTCTCACATCCGTTGTGCCCAGTTGTGAAGTCCATCTCTGATGCACCGAAGCATGGCCCGTTTGACTATGTGGTCGTGACTTTGAAGAATCTGCCGGATGTCTACTCGATTCCGGACATGATTCGCCCTGTTGTCACTCCAGGGAAGAGCACTATCGTTCTCATTCAGAACGGCATCGACATCGAGAAGCCCGTGAAGGATGCCTTCCCCAACAATGTCCTTCTGTCCGGGGTGGCCATGGTTGGAGCGGAGCTCGACGGCCGGGATGTTCTCCACAACGATCCGGACATTCTCTCCCTGGGCGCGTTTGGCGCAGTTTCCAAAGACCACAAACAGGCTGCCCACAACGCAAGCCAGCGGTTTGCCAAGCTGTACAATGATGGAGGAGCCAAGTGCAACCTTGTGGAGGACATCGTCTGGCACCGGTGGCGCAAGCTCGTGTGGAATTCGTCCTTCAACTCTGTCTGTGCGATTGTGAATATTGATTCGGGAACCGTGCAAGACGCTGGCGCCCTGGACCTGCTGGTGCGGCCAGCCATGGACGAGATCGTGGCCACGGCAAAAGCTTCTGGATATGAACTGCCTGCGGGCATTCAGGAGACCATGATCTTGTCGACGCCGGCAGCGACCCGACTGAAACCGAGCATGCAAGTGGACGCTGTACGGCGCAGGCCCATGGAAATTGAGGTGATTCTGGGGAATCCAATACGCATTGCCAAAGCAGTGGGTGTGGCGACGCCTACGTTGGAGATGCTGTACAGGCTGCTCAGATTGAAGCAGTGGGAGTTTCTGAATGGGAGGAATACATAGATCAACAACATAGAGAATAAGATTTAAAATAAATAAATAAAAAGAAATAAATGAATTCAGAATGTAGGTAAAAGTTAATGTAAAATTTGGGTTTAAAAACGACATTGATAAAACTAAAAAGGTATGTGTTTGCGTTCTTTCACCAGAACTCCCCACCATTCATGGCAAGTTCGTACTCATAGTCCGGCTGGAACTCCAGCCACAGCTCCTCTGGCGACGTCGTCCGGTAGGTGTACTCGGCCTCCTCGTCTGGGCAGATCTCCTTGGCGATGCCGTTGGCCGCGGCCGCCTCGGCCAGGAGCTGGGCATGGCAGGTGTTCTCCATCAGGGTGTACAGGAAAGCAGCTTCGTCGACGGTCTTGCCGGTGGTCAGGAGACCATGGTTCTTCAGGATGGCGCACCGCATCATGCCCAGGCCGGCTGCGATTCTCTCGCCCTCGTCGGCCTCAAAGGCGACGCCGCCAAAGGTGTTGTGGACAGCGTGGTCCTTGTAGAAGGTGCAGGCGTCCTGGTTGAGCATCTCGAGTGGCCGGCCGAAGCAGGACCAGGCCTTGCCGTAGATGCTGTGGAAGTGGCAGGCGGCATTCACGTCCGGACGCGCCCGGTGGAGAGCAGCGTGGATGTTGAAGCCAGCATTGTTGACGCAAGCCTGGCAATGTTAGCTCAGCTATGCTTGCCTTTGAGAGGAGAGGGCAGGGGGGTAACACGTACATAGTTGCCACCGACAATCTCGCCCTTCATGTTCACCTGCACTAGATCGCTGACCTTCATCAGAGCAAAGTGCTTTGCGAGACTAGCGAGCTGCCTGTCAGACACCAAAATGGAAGGCAGAGAAGTGACCAGACATCATGGCACTCACGGGTTGATCCAGAAAGTGTGCGGGTCGACAGGGTCGCGGACGGAGATGTGCCCGGCAGAACCCTCGAGATAGCCCTTGCGGGCAATGACACGGAATGCACCGGCCATGCGATGCAGCGCCCACTTGCGCTCCTCGTACTTGTCCGTGAACGTGGGAATACCGGCGATCGGAGCGCACCGTCCAATGGTGCCATTGGAGCCGTCGACGGTCCAGAGGCCGCTCTTCAGCGTGTCCTCCACACGGGGACGCTGGCGGGGCTTCTCCTCTGCAGCAGCACTGTCCGCGGTGACCGTCAGACGGTGGTTCTCCAGAGAAGGAGCAGCCACAGTGGTGGTGGTGGTGACCGTGGAAGACATGGTGCTGCGTTGAATGTGTGTGGTTGTGATATCAAAGTTTGAATTTGGAAGTGGATGTTGTCCGTATGGGGAAAGATGCAAGCCAGAGCGACAAGGGGAAAAAATAGGAGATATTTTAAGGACGGTGTCTAGATTGTGTCCGGGCCGTGATTGCAAGCATACCTTTTCCCTTTAAAAACGGAGGAATCCTGCGGTTCGCCCTGTGATGCAACCGCTTCCGAAAGGCCGTCTCCACCTGCGATATTCGGACACCCCAAACTTGGCTCGAAAAGCGCGTCGGAGTCTCCTTCCCTGCGATCCAAGACAGCACTAAGTGGAAGCGACCCACACCATCCTTTCGTTGCTGACACTTGCTGTACGACTACTCGCCGACTGGTGCGCGCCAATGCATTCCGATGTGTTATCTCTACAGCCCGACTGGTCCGGGCAAGGCCAGGCGTCGCTCGAAGCCCCAATCGCGAACGACGGCTCCCTGTGGCGAACGGCGGGTGATGGCCATGGTGTGGTTGGTGCCGAGAGCGGACTAGGAAAACGAGCATCTTCGGGTGCCTATGCTCCATGCGGGAGGCAATGGCGATAAGATCGATGCCGTGTGTCGAGAGGCATCGTGCCGGAATTGGCTGCAAATGCTCGGCGTATTAATGCGCGACGACTTCCCGGGTGCGTGGTGTTGTGAGCATGGCCGTTGTTCGTTTGTGTTCTTTATCGCAAAGTGGCCGCAGCATCCAAATTGAACTTTGACCATTGGATTGTCCGTCTTGCCTCCATCATGAGCACCACTACCACCGCCACCACCACCAAAGCTGCCGCCTCGCCTCCACGGGACTGGGGGCAGGGCCTCGGCCTCTGCTCGGGACAGATGGAGCCGGAATATGATCTGCTGACGCCGTTCGAGTCCATGCCGGAGTATGTCACGGGCCGGACCGTGTGGACCAAGGAAGAGCTCGAGCAAGACACCGGGCGGTGGATCCGGCCGTTTTCCGCCGCGGAAGTGGAGGAGGTCGAGGCCGCCATACGCCACATCGAGGAAGCCGGCCTTCCGCTGGCCGGCGTCGACCGGTCGACCTTTGTTCTCTCGGACGCGTTTGCCGCCAAAATGGCGGCCGTGCGCGACGAGCTGATCAACGGCATCGGCTTCACGGTCCTCCGCGGCCTGCCGGTCGGGGCGTGGACCACCCGGCAGGTGTCGATCGGCTATCTGGGTCTGGGGTCCTACCTCGGCCGCCGCGTGAGCCAGAACCGGCACGGCCACGTCCTGGGCCACATCAAGGACCTGTCGGAAGGCAAGGAGGCCAACGGCGAGGGCCGGCTGTACCGCACGCACGAGGCGCAGACGTACCACTCGGACGACTGCGACATTGTCGGCCTCGTCTGCCTGCACCGGGCCATGGAGGGCGGCCAGTCGCAGGTGGTGTCGACGCACCACATCTACAACGCGCTGCGCGCCGAGCGGCCCGACGTGCTGCGCACAATCTGCCAGGCGCACTGGTTCTATGACCGCAAGGGCGAGACGAGCGACGGCCAGGCCGAGGTGATGCGCACGCCCGGCTACTACTACTGCCAGGGCCGGCTCAGCATGAAGTGGGACTCGTACTACATTGGCCACCTGGCGCGCTTCTGGGACGTCGGGGCGCTGCCGCGGTACACGGCCGCGCAGCACGAGGCGCTCGCCGTCATGGAGGCGTACTGCGGCCGGCGGAGCCTGGATATGACGCTGCAGCCGGGCGACGTGCAGTTTGTGGCCAACACGCACAACCTGCACGCGCGGTCGGCGTACAAGGACGCGGCCGACGAGGGCCAGAAGCGGTGGCTGCAGCGGCTGTGGCTGGCGACGAGCGAGACGGAGGGCGGGTGGCCGCTGCCGTTTGCCGACTCCCGGTACGTCAAGAGAGGCGGCGTGCAGGTCAACCAGACGCCAGAGTCCTATCCGCTCGAGGCAGAGTAAGAGGGACACACACTGTACGTAGTCGGCCAAGCCGCGCAGCGAACAGACAGGGTGGAATTGGCCAATCCAAGGGAGTTTCTCAATCGTGACCTGGCATGAAGAGCCGCCAGCTCGGCCGATTCGCTGTGGCGCTATTGCCAAAATAAAAAGAAGACGCATCAGCTCTTTCTCGTAGATGCGCGTCTCGTAGATGTGTGCTTCCCGGGGGATAGACGGCTGTTCGTAGGTGAGCGCCTCCTCCTAGCCATGTGCCTCTGGGGGGGTCCACGAGGGCTGGGGAGTTTGGTGCTCCCGGCCACAACATTCCTGGCACTTCTATCTCTTCTTCTCACTGCAACCCCGGCTTCGAAGTTGAAGATATCAGAGGCCTTCAGAGAGTCATTGTCTTTAATGTTTTTGTCCACTTTGCCATTCTCCAGCACCCATTTCATGTGCGTAAGATTCATACGCCGCCCCGGCCGCAACTTCTTATCCCACTTGGCCGTACATGCCAGGTAGTGAAGTGCCGTCCTTCCGTCCTTGTCCACCACGTTGGGTTCGGCACCCTTCTTAAACAGTGCCTTGACGACCTGGGGGCTTTTGTATGCGGCGGCGAAGTGCAATGCTGTGGCCCCGTGGTTGTCCTGTGCATTCACCGTATCGGGGCAGTCCTCCAGAAGCGCCAGGACGGCATTCACATGATCCCGCTTCGCCGCATAATGCAGGGGAATCTGGCCGCTTTTGTCTCGCTCGCGGCACAGTCCCTTTGCGACGTCCATCAGCTCTTTCACGATGGCGTCGTGCCCGCACCCGGCAGCGTAGTGCATGGCGGTGCGCCCTTCCAAGTCGGTCTGGAAGACATCCGCTTTGGCGTCGAGGAGCCACAGCACGATGTCGACGTGCCCTGCTGCCGCCGCGCAGATCAGAGCTGTCTGCCGAACAAGGCTGGTGTGATTGACGCCGTATTCCCGGACAAGCCGTTTGACAATGTCTGCTTGGTTGTGCGCCGCGGCCTGTTGCAATCCCGTCTGTTGCAGATATTTCGTCTTCTTTGAGGCAATCTGGTCTTCGACATACGCCAGTTTGCCTTCTCGGCAGGCCTTCAGAAGCTTGGCATTGTCCTCGTTCGTGGCATTTCGGGCGCAGTTGCAGGCGGACAGAGGTTGGTCACCCGGGAGGTGGCTCCACAGCTCAGCCGCGGTTGGGCGGGAGTCACGGTCCACCTGCAGCATCAAAGAGCAGAGATGTAGCATGGGTTTTCCCCACGAAGAAGCCGTCTCCTTCTCTTCTTTGCCGGCTATCCAGCCGCGCAAGTAGTTGGCGCTGAGGGCAAAGGACGGATCATGTTTTGTTCCCGTGTTATGGTTGCCTTTCAGGATCTTCTTCAGATCAGGCGTCAGCGTCGGGTACGAATGCGCCAGGAGCATCTCGAGGAAGACGGCACCAAGCGAGAATATGTCGGCCTCGAGGCTCCGTGTGCTGCCCACGTCGGTCTCCGGTGCACAATACGAGAGTGTGCGAGGTGCCTGCCGTTTCGTCCGCGTGGACGATATGTTGGCCGCATAAGTGGCGGAGATGCCAAAGTCGGCGAGGAGGACAGTGTTGTTGTCTTTGATGAGAATGTTGGCCGGTTTGATATCGCGGTGTCGGATGCCCAATCCATGAATGTGGTTGACGGCGTCTGTGAGGCAGAGAAACCACGGTTCGAGGCTGCCTCTTTTGTCGCGGTCTGCATATTTGCCGCTCTGCAATCCAGCAAGAAATTGCTCCAGATCTGTGTCGGCCCGGCGCATGACGAGCCTCGCGACGGGGTTTTCTTTGTCCTCGATGTATGCGTCGACAAAGTCAACAACGTGGTGGCTTTGTGCTTGTTTGAGGGTGGCCACTTCCCGTGCGAACTCGGTCCTCCTTTTCTCGTGGTCTTTCAGTTCCACAGACTTGATGGCCAATGGCCACTTCTCAGTATTTCTGTTGTCACGTTTCGGTTTCCCCAGAAAGTGTCCGGTCTTCGTATGTTTCCGTCGGCCTTCACTGACCGGCGAAGCGGCGCCTTTTGAGAGCCGGGCTCCGACTTTATACTCTGAATGTTTTACGAAGAGCGGGTCTTGCTCTACCTCCATTGTTTCCGAGCTCGTGTGTATGTATGTATGTAGGGTGGTGTGTAGTGTGTTGCAGGGAAATCCTCGCGTGTCCTGAAATCGACTCTTCGCCTCCGTGTCTGGAGAAACGTGTCTGGAGAAACGTGTCTGGAGAAATGGCGGTTAGCATATCAATGCCAGAGCGGCCGGGCTACGTAGGCATACGCCATAGTTATACCTTGTCTGGCCAAAATACCAATAGCACTGCGCCTCGTGGCCAGCATAGCCATCTTCAGAGAAGCCGCCAAGCCCAACAACATTGGTCATGCCACCATGCTGGTGTTGCATGCAGCATGTGGCGCCCTTTGTCAGGCTGACAGAAAGAGATAAGGCTTTCCCCTCCCCCCTCCCCCCCCTAAGCTGGGGTTGTATGCAGCATGTGGCGCCCTTTGTCAGGCTGACACGTCAATTCCGCACTTGCAATTCCCCGAAGAGAAAGAGACAAGGTCATGCAGACAAAGGCGTATCAATACCGTCCACACAAGTATGGAATACTCGTACACTCGTGTGCAGAACCGTATCTCTTCTATGGGGCAGGCAGTGTTATCCCTCCCGTCCTATATCTCTTTTCATTTCTGTCTTTGGTTTCCTTTGCTGCTGTTCAACTCTAACGTACATACAACGCCATGTCTTCTGTATCCTGCACATCCTGTGAGAGCATACTATCCTGCTCAGACTCGCGGCTCTCCACCACCGGCAACATTGTCGGTGTTATGACGTTTGTCTACGCCGTCGTTGTCGGCGCAGGGTTACTCTGCATCCAGTTCCAAGCCTCGACGTCTGAGATCAAGCGCTTCGGTAAAACCGTGGCTTTTCTGTCCGAGCGTACCACGAAAATGAGACAGGAATTTGTGCCAAATTTCGATCCAATAAGCGGAACAACGACCGAAGTAAGATAGGATGCCTCCACAATGGCCGAGGTCAATTGCTAAAACGTGATTTCAGCCCGGCGGCATCACCGGCGTAGCCGCTGAGACGCTGGCAAACAGACACACCAACAATAGGCCACTTGTCAGGAACGAAGATCTGCTCAAGAACTTTAAAACAAGACTCGAAATGCACCTCATTGAATTCAAGACGCTGATTGATGAGGCGGAATATTTGTGGGGTACGAAACCCGGAGCCGCCTCTCCTGACTGCAACAAACGCCCAATACAACTGGCGATCTCGCGGCGGATCTGGTGGATGTGGATACAAGTTGGCGCCAAGTCGCGCATAGCGGATGCAGAGTCATCCTTCGCTGCCCTGCTACACGAAGCAGAAACAAAGTCGGTCTGTCCTTTCGCTGGCCATTTTCAGGCACACTGCTGACACGAAAACTCAGCCTGGGTTATCGTGAAGTCGCCCTGAACCCTCCGTCGGGAAACGAGGAACACGAACCGGATCTCGGGACTACCAATCGCACCACTCGCATTCCGAGTGGAATCATGGAAGGGAACCCCACGGTAATTCGGAGAAGTACACTCCCCGCAGATCTCACAAGATATGATAGTATGGTCTAAAGCCACAATTATTCAGGCTCACATGGCTCCTCGAAACCATCTGTTCGCTCCCGACGAGAAGGCCGTAACGGGGCCAGTGCTCCCTGATTTATCACTTCCCTTCTCTTCTCGTTTCCTCTACATTGTGATTAGCGAGAACGGGATGGATTTGAAATAACTACCGGGGCAGGATGGCAATACGGAAAATAAAAGTAGTGAGGATGGGATATCGAAAGTAGGGAGGTGATTTGGATATGGGAAGCGGGGAAGAAATGAGAAAGAGAGCAAAGATGGCTATGGGAAATTGGCCCCCTCCCCCTTTATGAAATTGAGGCTTGTTTTTCTCCGGTGTTGTAAGTATTCGCAATAAGTCACTGCCACTTCATTGGATCTACTGTTCCCAGAGGAAAGATTCAAGGCGTATTTATTAGGTACTAGTTTCTCTGCGAACATTTGGGGGTGCTGCGTAGTTTTGTAGGAATCTTGGGTTGACGTTGTGGCGTTGTACTGATAACTGCGTACAATCGTGGTCAATGTGAAAAGCACAGCCGGTCTCCCAAAAGTAAGATGTCGGCCCTGTGACTTGGCTAATAACCACTCCGTACCCTTCCTATTCGGCATGCAAGAAATTGGCATGCTTGATTTGTTTCTGTTCCGCTACCACAGTCGAAAACTGCGTAATCCAGTCTAGAATATGCATTTGAAATCTTATTGTCATACCATTTAATGCACATATTGAATTCCCTTTTTAAAACGGGATACCATCATCAACCTCGCTTTCATACATTTGAGAGAAAACTGGATTTGTCTCACCTTCAACACAGTTCAGCGTAAATCTGTACTGTCATTGCTCTATACTTGATGATTTTGCAAGTTGAACTAATATATTCCCTAACTGAGAGTCGCTTGGTCGGGTGTTATGTTCTGGGCACCGCTCCGCTGGCCACATCACGGAACTCGTCTGAGTTCCTGGCAAACGGCACCCCATTTTCCCGCTCTGGTTGATCTAAGAAGACGTCGAAATTACCAGTTCATATCTTTGGTACCAGTAGATTCCATATCCACAAAATCACTGCCGAGATATCCCCAGCGATGTCCCCTCCAATACTTGATGTCGTAGTCATCAAATTTGGGATGGCGCAAGACCGCAAAGTACGAGAGCCGGGATCCGGGCCACATCACGACGGGCCCGGTTTTGGACCCCTGCTTGGACTATGACGAGCACGGATCGGCCCAGGAGGTGCGAACCACAAACTTGGTCGGTAAAAATAAAGCCGGGGAAAGTAGCTAACTAGGCTAAGGCATTTCAAAGTTGTTCATATTCATGAAGAGGTTGAAGTACTGCGAAGCGAGATGGAAGTGTTAGCCAAAGCAAGCAATCGTCCATTTCAAAGTAAAGAATACTTACATCTTCATCCAGCATGTTCCCGGAATCAGCAAAGCCGAAGAATAGATTGGCGTCAATCTGCTCACAAATGTCAGTTAAAGTACCAGGCATCCCCTGCCACTCGGCTCAACTTACGTCGTTGCTTCCAGTTGTGTCATCCACCTGAACCTGCTGGATACTGGCACGATATGCCTCGATGCTTCGGCCGATGGCCTCCTTCATTGAGACGACGGTCATGGCATCGTCGCCAGCGGCAGCCCGTGACAGCTCAGCCGACAGCTGCATCCAGGCACACGTTCTCTGGCTCACAATATCGGGTTTGCAGATAACAGACGTGGCACGCGCCGTTCTCTCGACGAGGTCGACCACAGTCTGCTGCTGTCTCTTCTGCTCCTGGTCAAGCGCCTGGTATCTTCGTCGGAGTCGCCGCCGCCTCTCCACGGCCTGCGTCAGAAGTTCGTGACACAGGAGAAACACACTGTTGGCAATTTCGCATCGGCAGACATTGTTGACCATGGCAAAGAACGGCGTGACCCCCCCTGAATGGTCAAGCAAAGAGAGGGCCTCCGTGAGAACAGTGATAGCAGTCTCGACCGAGACCTGCCGCGAATAGATGTATTTCGGGTCATGCAGCGTCCGTGAGCGGAAAGGAGCGTGGAGCGTAATTGTGGACCGCTTGCAAAAGATGCTCAGAAGAATCTGTATGTTTGTGTCTGGCTCCGTCCGAATGATAGCAGCAGCTTCGGCCAGAAAGGCTTCCAGCTCGCCATCCAGCTTGAGCACTTTGTTGTAGTCAGATGTCAGATTGATGCCGTTGATGAGCTGGCATATTCTCATTCGCAAAGGAAGCGACCTCGCAAGCCAGATGTAAAAGGGTTCAGGCGGATGCAATTGTGGAAGAGTCTGCGTTGGCGAGAATGAAGTCGACATGCCACGTCCAGCGACGGCCCCTTCCTCGGAAGGAAAACCATCGATATCAAACGCCGGTTCCGGCAATTGGCAGTCGTAGTCGTCGTCCCGGATGGCGGGTGTCCTGCCTTTGGCAAACGACGCTTGCAAATCGTACTCGAGGATGGCGTACCACAGCCTGCGTCGTTGCTCGGCATAGAAAGGTGTGATCCGCGTGAAATCCGCTGGCTCCCTGTGCAGACCTGCCGATATGGCATGCCGAACCAACATGCCGGACGATATCCAACTCCGGTCGATCTTGATCCAGTGCACATCCCCCGCTATCAGCATGAGAAGATGGGCTTCGAGGTAGCCAATGGTCATCTGCAGGCGGGGATCCTGCCTGAAGAGCCACTGACGCACGGTTTCGATCCATTGACCGGCTCGTTGCCCGGCTGTCCCGGCCACGACGGGCCCATAGCCACCCGCTGCCGCATCTGTCGTCACAAGAGACAATCCCATGGCGCAAATACTGAGAAGCTGCGCCAAGAACATTGGGGGCCCGCTGGCAGACACCACCGGATCGGGGTCCCAGAAGCGGCCATAATCCGCGAGAAACGTCGGCACGTGGAGGATTTTGTAATACGACGTAAAGGTCCGCAAGTACATGTCCAGCAGCTGGTCCGTCTCGGCCCGAGACGGCAAAAGACGGCGCAGTTCCGGGTCGTGGGCACGAATAGGCACCGTGTCTCCCGGCCGTGTGCTGCGCTCGATGCGGTACAAAGTCGTCAGATTGTCTTCGTTGTCAGGCTCCTCAAGCACAAGCAGCGCGGCGTCCGTGATCCGCGGCACAAAGTTGGTCTCGTGGCTGCGGCCCCAATAGACGGTGGCGTCGTTCTCGCCAAAAACGACCTCCTTTGGGGTCGAGATGGTACTTTCGTTGACGGGCTCCACATATACGTCGACGGCGCGACTCCCATGCCACAGTAGCTGCAGAGGAGCCACGGGTCCGGTCTCTGAGCTTGCAGTAGGTGGTGCAGCAGGTGCCGCGGCGCCTGGTAGCTGCAGCGCATAATTTCGGGACGAGCCGGACACGTGGGTTCCAGATCCTGCAAATAAAGACGGACCGGCTTCCAGCCCATCCCCACTCTGCACGTCTGGGCCTGCTTGGTCCCGGCCGTGTCTGCTGGCGTCGTTGTTGGCCGCAGGGGCCTGGACGGGAAAGACGAGCTGGCCTGGAGCCGTGGATGCTGACGCTGCCGCACCGGACTCGTAATGGCATCGGCCAGGACGGCCTGATTGGACACATCGGCGGCAAGGCCGACCGCGGTCGCATTTGACTTTCCGGGCCCTGCATGGGGTGCACGATCGCCACAACCTGTTCTGTCTGGTGACCATGGCTGCGGTTGTTGTTTGGCGGACTTTTCCTCGAAGCAGACATGCGTCCGAGATGCATGCTCTAGCCCAGATATCAGTCGGGCATGATGTAAGCGACCGCAACCACGTGCTCGCGCTTTTTCCTAATCTGGATAAAGGCCGAAATCCACCTTCTAGAATGCGAGACAGCCAAGTTGACTTACACCCCTGGGAGGCCGTGGATAATCATTACAAACAAGTGAACAAAATTTTCTTTCCTGCCCAACGTCTGTGGAGATGCTCGTGCTTTTTATCATTTTCTACATATATATATGTATATGATGGCTGCCCCCGTTGACTCCCAAACTGCACACTGCAGGGATGCACTACCAACCTTCACCGAAGTCACAGTTCACGATGGACAACAGCACATCACCGCACCCAATCGTGCCCCCTTCCACCAAGGAGGAGGACGGCCACTACACATCAAACAGCAGCGATAGCGACCATGAGATCGACTACCCCGAAGGTGGATTACGGGCGTGGATTGTCGTGGCTGGCGCATCAGCGACCATGTTCTGCACGTTTGGATATCTGACAGGATTCGGGTAGGTGAACGCGCATATTGTACTAACACCCCCCTTTTTAAAGAGAGTCACTCGCTGACAGTGAACCGCAGCATCTACCAAAGCTGGTATGTCTCTCACCAGCTCCAGGACCGCACCCAGTCCGACATCTCCTGGATCGGCTCTTTCCAGATCTTCCTCAACTTCTCGATCGGTCTCATCGGCGGTCCCCTCATGGATCGATATGGCACCGTGGCCTTTATCCCCTCGGCCATCATCTACGTCGTCTCCTTGGTTCTCACCAGCTTCTGCAAGGAGTACTACCAGTTCTTCCTAGCGCAGGCGGTTCTCGGCGGCATCTGCCTCGGCCTGCTCTTCAACATCTCCCTGGCCATCATTGGCCATTACTTTGTTCGCCGACAGGGTCTCGCGCAGGGCATCATCATGGCCGGCGCCGCACTGGGTGGTGTCATCTTCCCCGTGGCGCTTGACCAGATGCTGAACCACCGCGGTCTCAGTTTCGGCTGGTCTGTCCGCGCCTGCGCGCTGATCATCCTTGTTCTCCTCGGCCTGGCCGCCCCGACCATGCGGACACGCCTGCCACCAACACGGCAGGGCATGGACTTCAAGCTGATGCGCCGGCCAGCCTACATTCTCATTGCTGCCGGTGGCTGGCTGCTCAACTGGGGCATGTATGTGCCGCTGTTCTATCTCCCGTCGTTTGCCGAGTCTGCCGGCTTGGACGCGAGCATGGCCCCGTACACGGTGGCCATTTTCAACGCCGTGTCCCTCTTTGGCCGCGTCATGTCCGGCACGCTGGCAGACGGACTTGGCCGATTCAATGTCGTCATCCTCAACGGCCTTCTCTGCGCCATCATGCAGTTCGTGTGGCCCGCCACACACACCGCGGCGGGCGTGTACTGCGTTTCCGTCTTTTCGGGACTTTTCATTGGCAGCATTGTGAGCTTGCAGGCCGCCATTGTCGCGCAGGTCACGCCGGACCCCAAGTACATCGGCTCCATGATGGGCATCACCATGGCCATCTGGGCGTGCGGCGGCCTGACGGGTCCTCCGATTGCCGGTGCGATCCTGAACAGCAACGGCAGCTTTGACGGCCCGGCGTACTTTGCGGGCGCATCGCTCGTCGTCGGCTCGTTGTTTTTCCTTGCTGCGAGACTCCTCACCGAACCGAAAATCTTTGTCAAAATTTAGAAGAATGTCAGTCGTGTGGAAAAACGTCGTGTCATTCAAAAGACTAGAAAAAGGACGGAAGCCGGAGCTGGCGTTAGGACTGATTGTTTTTGCTAGGCCCCTTAGATGGAAGACCAAAAAATAGAAAAGCTAGTATTTTGCTATATTTAGATTTTAATGTTAAGCTTAATTATTGTGCACGGTAGTCCGTCAAAGACCACGCTCCGCTAGCCAAAATGTCAGTCGATCGATCTCCTCCAAGACTGCATGGACTGCTTGTGATGCAACAGCACCTGCATTCGTCTTGGCACTGCCGGCTGCACCAGCAGCAACCTCCCACAAAGCCCGTGCCTCAGCCGCGTCCGAGCGCAGAGCAGCCAGCCGTTTCATGCTGTCCCCAGATAACATATGATTGTGGTCCATGGCCATGACGTCAGCCACTTCCACTTCTGCGTCGCTCTTCAACGAGTAAGCAGCGTACTGTGCAAATAGACGTCGCCAGAGCCAAGCGTCGATATCAGGAAGAACATGGAGCAACTGGGATGGACGCCTGATGAGACAGTCGAGAATACCGACAAGGATGGGCACACCCGAGTTCATACAGGTCTGATGCAGCTGTGGCTGTGCATTGGGACCATCCGAATCGGAATCAGCCATGACAGTGTTGGTACCTGGCCATACCACGGATGTCAACGATGATATGGTGGCCATTGCTGTCTCGTTAACCGACTCGGCAACAGTTGCTCTGGAGAATGGGTCGTAAATGGACATGACAGCCTCTGACTGGGTGGAAGATGGCCGAGATACCACCCCCAAGGTCCAATGGTGCTGTGGCACCCGTACTTGGACAGGCACGATCAACATCGTAGGTGATGCCAGTACAACAGCTGGTTGCAAGGTTCTGAGTGGAATCTCTGCTAGAGAGAAGCCTTGTCCAAGAGGCAACATCAAAGTGCACATTTTCTGCATCATGTCGCGCGTGATCCACCACCCGATGCTGATGGGCCACACAAAACGGGGTCGAAATCGTTCGTCGGATATGGAATCAGAGGTAATTTTTCGGCGGCCGGCATTATGCGTGTTTGGATATACTGGTTCGTCTGCTTCGGCGTTTCCGTGACTGTCTGGACGATGACGCTGATGTTCTTCGTCTCCTCTGGTCCCTGTTTTGCCTTCTCTCCTCGTGATGTCGTCTGATAATGCGGCTTCGGCATCCGCCAGTGTCCAATGGTGCGTTCGACTAAGACCCTTTCTGCGTGTCAGAGTGTTGTTCTGGCGATGATGCCGTATTGTGTCGAGCCTGCGATAGTCCACTGCCCAGTTGCTTCCGTCTCGTCGTGCCAGCACGGCCATCCGTCGCCAAAAGTGGTCCGAATGGGGTCCCTCTGCAAACACAGCGAGGAGAACAAGAGATGGTATGCACCAGGACTTGGCAGCTGTCTGTAGCTCTGATAGGGCACGTGTTCTATAACGAGACAGTCCTTGTTTCTCCAGGCGTCGACATGCTTGTGGTGGCAATGCCGCCACTAGTCGGGAGACAAACTCAGATGAGAAAGAATGTTCGCGACATACTTCGACATAGACGTCAAATACTGTATCTGTCTGGTCCTGGTCGGTATCTGTGACTCGCTTGGCTGCCATACCAATAGCCACAGAGAGTGCATCTTCTGATTCTGGCAAGGTAGATGCCGTTTGCTTTGTCATGGAATAAAAGATTGAGCACAACAATGCGCAATAAATCGTTTGCATCTCTGACCGGATTCTTTGACCATTGAAATGGACCGTGACCAGGCCAGACAGGTTTCGGTTTGTCAGTGGATTCTTTGACCAGTTGTTCGATATTCGGGGTCGATGTCTGGCCAAGAATACTTTGGCCATTCTCTGACCAAACTTTGCGTCATTACTAATGCGCCCAATAATCAGCCATTGTGATGCACAGGACGCGAAGATCGCCAGCAACACAAGCACAATAGTCAGGGAACTACCTCTGGGTAATCTGTTGATGGAAAAAATCATCGCTGTAAGTATGGGCTACGTTCACCGCCAGGAAGAGTATAAAAGTACTCTGATTCTTCCTGTCAAAGAGCCGTCATGACTTCGTACAGCAAGCCTTGACTTACGTGAAAATCACATCATGACTATCCCCACGCACACAGAAGAATGGGTCCTGACCGGCACGTCTAGGACGGAATGGACCCTCGAGCTCAACAAGTCTGTGCCACTGGATCCTGTCGGCGACAACGACGTCGTGGTGGCTATCCAGGCTGTGTCCCTGAACTATCGCGACATTGCCATTGCCAGGGTGGGTTTGTGTCTCTCTTTGGAGAAAGTTTGGATTTGTCGGTTAATGCTTCTCGTTCCTACTAACACGGTGTCCAGGGCGACTATCCCCTCCCCGTCAAGTTCCCGCTCGTGCCCTCCTGCGACATGGCCGGCCGGATTCTCGCGGTGGGCAAGACCGTCACCTCGCTGGCTGTCGGAGACGCCGTCTCGGCCGTTTCTGTGCCACTCCTCTTGGATGGCCACCTGACTCGCGCAACCCACACCAGCCCCGGCGATGGCCTACTTCCTGGTTGCCTGCGGCGCCACACTGTCGTGCCCGCCTCGTGGCTCGTCCAAGCCCCTGCCTATCTCACGCCCGTCGAGGCCGCAGCCGCCGGCGGCGCCGCCGTCACTGCCTGGAATATTCTTATGGGGGATGCCGGACAGCCCATCTCGGACAAGAGCTGGGTGCTCGTGCAGGGCACTGGCGCCGTGTCGCTGTTTGCGGCGGCGTTTGCACGCCGTCTGGGCGCCACGGTCATCGCCACGACCAGCACGCCCGCCAAGGAACAGTGGCTGCGCGAGAGCTTCTCGCCGGGCGTCCACCATGTGCTCAACTACCGCCGGGATGTACACTGGGGTGAAACGGCGCGCCAACTGAGCCCGGGTGGCGAGGGGGTCGACCTAGTCATCGACGTCGGCGGGGCCGGCACGCTGGCGCAGAGCTTGGAGGCCATTCGCTACGACGGCACCGTAGCCGTGACGGGATTCCTAAGCACGAGCGGGCCCGACGGCATAAAGGACGGGGGGCCACCCATCATGGCCGCGCTGCCGCGGGCGGCGCGTGTGCGCGGCATCCTTGGCGGCTCACGGGCGCAGTTTGTGGCCATGCTGGAAAAGATGGACGAGTGGAAGCTGCATCCGGTGGTGGACGAGCGAGTCTTTGGGTTCGAGGAGGCCAGGGACGCGTTTAGCCATCTCGAGGCACAGAAGCATATGGGCAAGGTGGTGATCAAGATGGATTAGGCAGAAGAATATGCAGATGAACGCTGGCCATGGCGGATGCGCCTGTACTTGTGCTGTTGTATCCAAGGATATGGGATTGTGAAGTAACTGCTCTTGCGTGCCATCTTTCAAGTATCTTTCAATCAAAGTATCACAGAATTATCGTGTTGACATCGAAAAGTCAGAACAACGGGACACAAATGAAATGCATCCATTCAATGGCAGTGGCTAGCAGTATGTGGCAAGAAAAAATGACGCTGTACCGGCAAAGCTTGCCCACGTTAGTGTATGGCCCATAATATGACGTGCTCGTAGTGCACTTGACACAATCGCCCGGCCCAGCGTCGCTTGCTATGCTGTTGCATTGCATCACCCCATCTACAGAGAACTAATAGGGAAATGGTTCAAAATTCCGTAAAAATTTTCAGCGCAGGTGCTCCACTGGGAGGGTTGACCACGCGATGGGTTTCTGTGACTGGCCATAACCGATATCCGTCCGCCTCCATGGGCCCGGAAGCCGGAAGCTTGGTATTACTAGGAGCTTAAAACGGCCGGGCGCCCAGACAACGGGCCGCAAATACAGGCCTGGCACACGCACATCAACACACACACACACACACGCGCGCGCGCGTGCGTACCGTCTGCACCATGGCCAAGACAGACATTGCAGACCAGGTGGCTGCATTGCCCGAACCGGGAGCCGCTGCCGGTGCGGTTGCGGACGATGCGACAATCCCCCCGTCGCCGGCGCCGGGCCGTCTGGAGAGTGCTTGGCTCCGGCTGACCACCGCCCTCGGCTGGTACGCCGGCAGCCTGGAACTGGAGGAGCGCCGTCTCCTGCTGCGGCTTGACCTCAGCATCCTCATCTTTGGCTGCCTCTCCTTCTTCACAAAGTACCTCGACCAAGCCTCGATCACCAACGCCTACGTGTCCGGCATGAAGGAAGACCTGCATCTGCACGGCTCGCAGCTCAACTACATCACCGCCACGTTCTGGTCGTCGTACTGCGTGGCCATGATCCCGGCCTGCTACTACCTGACGCACTTCCCGGCCAACCGCGTGCTGCCGGCGCTCGAGCTCGGCTGGGGCCTGAGCACGTTTGGGCTGGCCTGGGCCCAGAACGTCCAGACGGTGTATGCCATGCGCTTCTTCACCGGCCTGTTCCAGTGCTGCTCCTTCACGGGCACCATCTACGTGCTGGGCTCGTGGCTGCGCCCGTCCGAGCTCGGCCGCCGCGTGTCCCTCTTTTACGTCTCGGCGCCGCTCGGCACCATGTTCGCCGGCTACCTGCAGGCCGCGGCCTACACCAACCTCGACGGCGCCCACGGCCTCGCGGGGTGGCGCTACCTGTTCATCGTGGACGCCGTCATCACCATTCCCATCGCCCTCCTGGGGTTCTTTGTCTTCCCCGACATCCCCTCGCGCCAGCGCCCGCGCTTCGTCACGGCCGCCCAGCAGGCCCTGGCCGTGCGGCGCCTCCGCGGCATCGTGCAGCCGCCGCCGCTGCGGCTGTCGCTGGACATTGTCTGGCGCGTGCTGGGCCGCTGGCACTTTTACCTGTTTGTGCTGCTGTGGAGCCTGGCCAACCAGACGGACCAGGCGTCCGGGTCGGCCATGGCGCTGTACCTCAAGGCGCACGCGGACATCTACTCGGTGGTGCGCATCAACGAGCTGCCGACGGGCGTGACGGCCATCAGCGTGGTGGCCGCGTTTGCGTGCGGGGTGGTGGGCGACTGGTGCCGAGGGCGGTTCTGGATTCCGGCCCTGGCTGCGACACTGCCCGTCTTGGTTGGCATCGCCATGTTGGTCGCCTACAACGTCGGCGAGGGTGGTCGGCTGGCCGCGTTCTTCCTCACTGGTTTCAATGGAGGTATGGATTCCTTTTCTTTACACCCCATTTTTGGTTTCGTTCTTTGTTTTCTTGTCTTCTTTTCTTCTTTTCTTCTTTTCTTCTTTTTTCTTTTCTTCTTTTCTTCGTCTCTTCTTTTAATCGGCCCTAACAATATAGGTGTTTTCCCCATGGCAATGAGCTGGGCTTCTGTCGCCATGGCCAATGATCCCGAGGAACGTGCCGTTGTCACCGCATCCATGAACGCCATCGGGCAGGGCATTGTCGCCGGCACTCAGATTGTGCAGTACCCGGCATCGGGAGCGCCCAACTTCCACGCCGGCTGGAGCAGTTCTCTCGGAACATGTGTGGCCCAGTTGGCTGTTATTTTGGTCATCCTGTATGCAAGCAGAACATGGATTGGTCCCCGTACAACGAACGTGTCGAGAGACGATACTGAAGAGGACGTTGAAGGCCGTGGCCAGAGTGAAAAGTGTTGACACTACTCGCCACAGCTCGGAAGCGCAAGCAACATATTGTACTGTTATTTGTTAGAGTTATGATTGATAAACTACGTCATCCCCGTCTATCACAGCCTGCGGTTTCTCGTCCAACCCGTTCCCGGTGCCGTCAAGTTGTCCACGGCGTGCTGTGGTGGCGTCCAAAACTAGGATTCGTGGGTGTGATGCAACAACTCATGCAATGTGTGTGATCAGCTAGGTTTGGAGCATATCGGGCAAATTTATACAAAGAATCTAAATAACAATTCTGGCGTGATAATAAGCAGTCGATATATCAAACCCGACCAGTGTTGTCCTTAAAGCGGCGAAAAATGAATGCAGAACAAAAAAGCAACCGCTTGGTATATTCCTGTTGAAGGCTGTTCCTGTTGAAGGACTTTTTCTTCGTTACGTACATGCTGCGTGATCATCAAGGTTGACTCATAATACACCGCTACAGCGGGCCTCCAGAATAGCCGGCCATTCCGCTTCCAGGTTATCACTCCAGTTTCCCCTCCAAGCAATGATTCCATCGGGGCGGACAAGAACTGCTTCGTGTCCGTCGAGGTATTTCATGAATCTCCCAGTAGTATCTTTCCAGCCTGCAGGACCCAGAACTTCCGCGTGGACGAGATCCGAGGAAAGTGTCGCCCAATTGGCGTCGTTTCCAATCAGCAAGAACTTGTCCAAGGGCAACAAGTCGCGAAGGGCCACGGTTTTCCCGGCCTTTTCAATCCAGGTATGGGGAAGGTTATGGCCAGGTCGTGTCGATGCCCGGTATACCACACTGTCCAGTTCTTCCTTGATGCCGCTCTCCGTAGACGGGTAAAACCAGCCGACCTCGGGCCCGGGGGCTTTGAACTCCAGATTCAAAGTCTCCTGGGCACGCTCAACTGCCTCCCTCTGAACCGCGTGCTTGGGGTGGGCTGGGTCCAGCAGAGGCGTCAAAGCCTCGATATTCTGCTCGGTTGTCTTGTCAGGGCCCATACCCAGGGCTGCATCCATGACAAAGCCGTGGCTGCGGAGGTTGTGCAGGCTCGACTGTCCGACTCTTGTGCCCACGGGCTGTCTTTCTGTGTCGTAGCTTGTGAGAAGCTTGTCGTATTTCTTCTCATCCTTCAGCGCCAGAGCCAGCTTCCAGATAAGGTTCTGGACATCCTGCACGCCCGAGTTCATGCCGAGCGCACCCCACGGTGGAATACGATGGCCCGCGTCGCCAACAAGGAAGACGCGACCAACGCGGTAGTGCTCCGCCGAGATGGCGTGGACGTGCCAGTGGCTCAGGCTGATGATCTCCATCGGCACATCAGTAGGGACCTTGAGCGTATCTTGGAGGCGCTTCACCATGGCGTCGGCATCGAATTTTTCCGGGTCTGTGGGCGTAGGTGCGCAGGCAAAGACCCATTCCTCGGTGGCTTCCGTCGTGGGCCAGGGGCCGATTTGATACAGGTAGCCCGTCCGCATGCTGCCGCCGCGCTCGGGGTGGCTGAACCAGGTGATAAAGTTGCGTGGGTCGGGGTGGTGCTTCCGCAGAGGCGCACGGAAGTGGACCGAGACCATGTCGAGGATATCCCGCTCGCCCAGCCAGGGCACGCCGAGCTTGTCCGTGATGCTGCGCCCGCCGTCTGCGGCGATGACGTATCGTGCAGTGACTTCGAACGGGCGGCCCTCTTTGGGCTGGACCTGGACACGGACACCGCCACCCTCAGCTTCGGGAATCTCTACCAGCTCGACGACTTCGTTGTTGAATCTCAGGATGTCTTCGCCGCCTTCCGCCAGTTCCCGGGCTCTGGCGACGAGGATGGGCTCCAGTCGGATCTGCGGCAGGATCTCGTAGCGCTCCGGGCTGTGTGTCTCGTACTCCTCTGCGTAGCTGCCACCACCCCAGGCATCGCGGCTCCAGAGCTCCCGGCCGTCCACAGGACCGTCTCCGCCGAGTGACGTGTACCAGCCAGTGCGTCCCTTGATGTCGTCCGGGGCAGCTGCTTTGCGCACGGCATCGGCTATGCCCATGGACCGGAATATTTCGGTCGTGCGCTGGTTGATTCCGCAGGCCTTGGGATGGATCGACGTCCCGGCATGCCGTTCAAACAGCACATGGCGGATACGTCTCTGTGAGAGCAAAATACTCGCACACAGGCCGATGGGGCCGGCGCCGACAATGACCACTGGGTACGTTTCAGCCATGGTGACGTTCAGGACAGTCTTTGCTGATGATTCTCTTTTTTTTTTCTTGTTTCACGCAGAAGGACTGTGAAGCTGCTTTTTTGCCCCCCTCGGTTCGATCTCAACCTGTCCGAGTTCGCTCTCTCCTCGACCATGCAGGCGGGTGGTCTTGGGGGCTTTTTCTACGTGCGTGTTAAATTTTAGCGAATTTCTACGAGTGAAAAAATAATAGATTTATTCGGAATGATTCGACCGACCAATCGTCCGACCTGCTCCGCACTAGCACACACAACCTGGCGGGCTAGGGTGTCGAGAAGCCTCCAACGCCGGGATCTCCAAAGTCTCCTGGCTCTGCCTAGTCTCCTTGATATGTCGAGATATGGAACCAGGGCAACGGCGTCTGGTTTCGTCCACTCATGGCACACGGGAAAGACCCTCCCGCCCCTGTCGTACAAAGAATCATGGGACAGACAACGCCCACGAGGAACCGTCTTGCGAATCCGTGGCTCGTCCACACACATGGTGGTCTCTTTACGCTACTGCCAACGTTTTGAGATGGTGCCGGCCAACCGGTCCCACCCTTGTCGAAAATGGCGTTTTGCCTCTACCATGTGGAGACGAGACCAACAAAGGTGCATTTGCGGTGGGGCACTTGAAGCACCATGGTCTGGACAAGATGAAAATCAACCGGTGCTGCATCACTTCGAAAGGTTCTATGGGTGGTCTAAAGCTGATTTAATACCGCAGTCCCCTCTTGCTTCTTCGGCCTCTTCCACGGGTGGTGGACCCCGTCACTCGGACGAGCTCCCATCTGGTGTGTTCTTTCGTCGCAGACCGTTGTAGAATTTCCGCTCTTCGAATACTTGGATGTCCTCGGCACTGAAAACATGGCCTTCCTTCTTGGCCTTGTTGATGAGGCGCTTCACCCGCATGACATCATATTCCGTGTTCCTGGTCAGCCACCACGTCCACAGGTTGAAGACCCAGGCGGCGATCACGAAGGACACGGCAATGGCAAAGCTGTTCTTGTAGCCATTGTATGCCCACTTGGACTGGAAGAGCTGCGGCCCGACCACGCCGCCAAGTTGGGCAATCCCGGACTGCAAGCCAAGAGTAAAGGCCGTGCCTGTAGAGCCGGTCAACGTTGCCGATCGCCATGCCCAGAAGGGAATGAAGTACGTGGAGTAAAACATGTTCCCCAGAACACAGGCCACGTAGATGCCTGCGCGATCCGTAATGGTGAAAAAGAGGACGAAGCAAACAACCATGCCCGACATGATGATCCTGCAATCGGCTTGTTAGACACGATACAACGCACACGCATAAGAAGGGAGTCCGGGGCTACCGACATGATTAGCAGCGGCCGAACAATATAGGCCCTGGACATGATGAAGGCCGAGATGAGGTATCCAACGATAGCAGCTATGGCTGGTGGGATGTTGAGAAGCTGGTTCTTAGGCAGGCCGACAAAGCCCAAGTTGGTGATGATGGTCGGCAGATACCAAGTCAAAGCATACCCGCCCAGGTTGACGAGTGTCTGGCTGATCATGAAAGACCAGATGAGCGGCGCCTTGAGCGTGGTGAGAATTTCCTTGCCAGAAAAGGCCGGGTCACTGGTCAGGGGCGCGTTTTCGGGGAGCCGTGCCTCGATGAATTCCTGCTCGCGCTCGGTGAGGAAACGCTTCGTGCGCGGCGACTTGGGGTAGTCAGGCAGGACCCAGAAGATGACAGCGGAAAAGACAATTGTCGCGACGCCCTCGATCAGATAGACCCATCGCCAGGCACTCAGACCGCGCATGCCATTCATGTAGCTGATGCCGTAGCAGAGAAGGGACCCGACGATGGAGGAGACTTGCGAAAAGGCAAAGAACCAGGTCACCGGCTTGCCCATCTCGTCGGTGCGGTACCAAAACGAGAACTGCGCCATCACGCCCGGGAACATGCCGGCCTCAAACATGCTATCTCGGTTGTTCTGTGAGCCAGGGAGCAATGCATTCGGTAGGGACGTGGCGTATCATCTTACC
The DNA here is from genome assembly GCA_002778195.1 of Raffaelea ambrosiae. Lineage (NCBI taxonomy): Eukaryota > Fungi > Ascomycota > Sordariomycetes > Ophiostomatales > Ophiostomataceae > Raffaelea > Raffaelea ambrosiae. The sequence continues at coordinate 354,720 of PCDI01000014.1, forward strand.
CGAGAAGAAATCGCAGAGCATAGAGTTGGTGGTGGTTCTTGACCGCAGCCTGGCAGGCCGTGATGATGCCCCATGTGAGGAAAATACGCGACTGCCACAAGTGCGGGCTGAACTTTTTCAGCAGCAGGTTGCTGGGTGCCTCGAAGATGATGTAGGAGATCTGCCGTAGTGTTAGAGTTGCAATTCTACCTAAATTGATAGACTGATTCCCGGACAACGGGGCAACGAGCGTGCATACCCCCAGAATGGACGCGACCCAGTTGTACTGGTTGGCTGTCATGTGCAGCTCCGTGATGATGTTTCGTGGCTCGCCCACCTGGAGGACTTTGACATTGGCTGCATTGTTGGTATCAATCTTTTTTGGTCAGTCTCGTTCATGACCCCCCCAAAATAAACAAATATACGACAGTAAAGAAACACCAGGCCAATACGAACCGTCTTGATCATGTACATCATCCCGGTCAATACAAAGAATCGCAAGTTGACCTTGTGAATGATCTTCTTCTGCTCCTCGGCCGAGAATGTTGCCAGGAACGCCGCTTTCGCGTCGGCATTGTCGTGCAGTTCGGATGTGGCGCCCCGGGCCACACTGGGGTGGACGTCCTTGCGGGCCTCCTCGGCGGCCCCGATGTCCACCACGGCCTCGACTGCCGCAGCTGACTTGTCCGACATGATTCTTTGTTTTACCACGTTGGGTCAGGCAACTGCAAGCAAAAGTCGATCAATTGGACTCTGTCCTCCAAACACTCTGCAACGGCGGAAAGCTGCAGACGCGTCGTGTTATATATGTTGCAGAGCTTTTTCGGGGTCCACCCCCGGCCTGCATTGTGTGCTCTGGCGACATATTGCGACTGCTACCTGCCGTTGCCCGCCTGGACAGCGCTGTAGGCTTTTATTTTCTTATCTTGTCGCTGCTACGGGCGTAGGGTGGGTGGTTCCGTCCACTTCGTCGTAATTATTGGATATCCCTGTCTGGGCGTGATGGCGAAATCGCTGCTCCCGTTTCCGTCATCGTGTGATGTAAGATAGACATGCGCGTCTCGACACAACACCAATATTCCAAAGTCCATACGCGGCATCAGTCTCAATTGGGTGAATGAACGTTGTGAATATTACGAATATATGTCACAATACGATGGGATGTAGCAATGCTGGTCACGATTCAGCGTTGTTGGACTGGCGGCGATGTCTATATCATACCCCGGGCTGCCCCCTACAAATGCCAGGCAACGTCTCGCTACGGAGGAACCGACTCGGTAGCTGTGTCCGACAATAATTGCCATAAGCGGAAGGCCACCATACAACCGTCCGCAAGCTGCTGCCTCGGCTAATCGACCATGGCATCCTCCACAAATGCATCTGGCAGCACTGCTGACGCCACTACTGGGCGCCCCAAGAAACAGATCATCCTCAATGGATTCGACATGTTCACAGTCGGCCATCTGTCCTTTGGGCAGTGGCGCAATCCCAGGGACAGGGCCAAAGACAAGCGGCGCGACCTTTCGTACTGGACCGACCTCGCGAAACTGCTGGAAAAGGGCGGCTTTACGTCGCTCTTTCTAGCCGACGCATTCGGTACCTATGATACGTGTGTTCAGTCAACAAATTACACCACTGTCTAGCACAGGGTACTAACCGGTTGCTTAGGTACAAAGCCAGTCCCGAGCCGGCCATTCGCACGGGTTGCCAGTGGCCGATGGCCGACCCCGTCATTGTTAGTGCTGCAACCATAGGGGCCCTCCATATCAGAACTCACTATGCCCATATGGGCCAGCTAACATGTCGTGATATCTTAGCCTGTTGCTGCTATGGCGTCCGTCACCAAAAACCTAGGCTTCGCCATCACCACCTCTACCTCGTACGAGCAGCCCTACGTGGTAGCCAGACGGTTTTCCACGCTAGACCACCTCACCAAAGGCCGGTTCGGCTGGAACATTGTGACTAGCTGGAGGGAGTCGGCCTCGAAAGCAGTACGCATAGTCTAAATGCGTTTGTTTATGGATGAGTATGTGTGTCTAACTCGCACAGGTCGGCCTTCCCCTCGTCGAGCATGACCAGCGCTACGAGAATGCGGACGAGTATTTGCGTGTCCTGTACAAGCTCTGGGAAGGATCGTGGAATGATGATGCGTTGCAGGAGAATGCAGAAGCTGGTATCTACTCTGACTTCTCCAAGATCCGGGAGATTCACCACCACGGCAAGTTCAATGTCGATTCCCGGTTTATTGTCGACCCGTCGCCCCAACGGACGCCAGTGCTATTCCAAGCAGGAACATCGCCGTGAGTGCTATCCCGTAGCCCGTCGAAATGAGTTCCATAGTCCCACAAACTGACCAAAATCCAGAGCCGGCATCAAATTTGGCTCGACCCATGCCGAGGGCATCTTTGTCGCCGGTCTCTCGCCGCACGTCGTGGCTCCCCGGGTGAAGGCCCTCCGCGAAGCCGCCGCCCAGGCAGGACGTGACCCGAAATCGATCAAGATCTTCGCCATGATCACCCCCATCGTTGGCAAGGATGAGGCGGATGTCAAGCGCAAGTACGACGAGGCCGTCAAGTACATGCTGGTGGAGGGCGGCCTCGCCCAGTTTTCCGCGGGTGCCGGCATCGATGTTTCCCAGTTCGATCTCGACCACGAGTTGACTGCCGAGGACGTCGGCCCGCATCTGCAACGGGTCCATTCTTTCATCTACAACCTCCAGTACCGCGGCGACGACGTGCCCCGGCTGACCCCCCGCACCCTGGGCACCATCACCGCCATCGGCGGCTCGGGATCCATGCCCGTGGGCACAGCCAGCCAGGTGGCGGATGCGTTCGAGCAGTGGGTCGACATTGCCGACGTGGACGGGTTCAACATTGGCTACGTGGTGACGCCGGGAAGCTTTGAGGACGCCGTGGAGCTGCTGGTGCCGGAGCTGCGGCGGCGCGGTCTGCTGGCGGACAAGATCCCCGACGACGCACCGCCGTTGACTTTCCGGGAGCAGATTTACGGCGTGGGGCAGAAAGGTCTGCGTTCGGACCATCCGGGGTACAAGTACAAGTACGACACATACGAGGAGACAGTGAAGAACGAAACCATCTCGAAGTAGGCTTGCAATTGTTTCCCTTTTTCCACTTTGAGGGTTATCTCAGGTCTTCTAGACATCGCAACGTTGCACCTCATACAGGCAGCAGAGACAGCCGGGAGTTCTTGAACACCTCCATCCAGTCAAAGGACATGTCGCCCCTGGCTTCCATGTCGTCCTTCTTGTGCCAGACACTCTGGACAAACTCCCACTGCCGTTGGATGTTGGCGATGCGGTATCTCTGGACGCGTTCCCACCAACGCGTCCACAGTTCCCTCTCCAAGCCATCACACGAGGCAACCAGAGCCGGCCATGTAATGGGGGCCGTGTGGGTTTCGACGCCGGGCGAACATTTCATGTCCTCGGCGCCGTTCATGCACTCGGCGGTTCGTCTGATCTCGGCAGCGTAGTAGGAAGCCTCGCACTTCTGGATGCGGTGGTAGTAATAGATGAGCGCGGCTTGGTGCCACGCCGTGGCGTGGTAGCGGAAAATGGTCATCATGTAGTCGTCTTCGACGGCCATGGTGCCCGGGTTCTCGCCGTCAAACGTCCACGCGAGCATGTGGTCGCCCAACCTCTCGCACGCCTCCAGGAGCGTGTCGGGGATGTCCCTGTCCGCCTGGTACCGGTCGAGTTCCTCGGCCAGCCGACACGTCTCCTCAATGTAGGCCGCCAGCTTCGGCGTGGCCCCGTACATGTAGGCAAAGCAAGACTGCCCTTCGTATGGGGCATAAATGGCCTTTTCTCTTTCGTCGATGTTGGGGTTGTCGTAGACGGCCCAGGGCGTGGCAGATGGCGGGAACATCATGGTTCGCGCCAGCATGCAGAGGAAGTCGCTGATTTCATTGAGCTGTCGAGTGGCTTTGCCAATGCGTCTCCAGTGCCGGCGTCTACTCTGGAGCTGCTTCGTCCCTTGCAAGTGGACAATGAAGTCTGCTTCGCACCCGGACATGACCTTGATGACTAGTCAGCAAAACGCCTCCTACGGGAATACACGAGAGATGCGCACATCAACTGTGACAAGAGAAAGCATAGCCACCATGAGAAACCGATACTCGATGTCGGCCATGGGCGAGTCCAATGCCGTGCGCAGTAAACTGAGGGCTTGTTGGCGATGCCGTGCTCCCACGATGTGGTAGAGGCTCTGGTCTGGACTGCAGTTCCACAGATGGAATGCTGCGCATGCGAGCAGTGAATGGAGAATCACGGAACTGATCGTGCCGTTGCCGTTGCCAGTGGTGCTGAGTTGTGTCTCCCCATACCTTGAGGCCGCTTGCAGGGCAGCGGGTGCGTAGACGTCGCGGTAAGGGTTCGAGCGGTGGCGGACAGCTTGGAGGAGATTGGCAATGTTGATGACGTAGTGGTGCATCAGTTTGTCGGCCATTCTGTCGCCGGAGAGACTTGTTGATATGGATGGGGGTATGTGTATGGTGATGGTGGCTTCCGGCGCTCTTTGCATGTCATATGTCTCGTCCAGTCGAGTGGTTGAGCTCGGATCGATCTCTTCGTCTGCTACGGATGCCAGGTCCAGCCCGGGGTCACCAGCGAATCCAGTGTTCTCGGCATCCGGGACCGGGAAGAAGTTCTCCGTTTCTTCCATGCCCAGCTCTCCCGTGTCGAGAAGAGAAGGGTCTAGCAGCAGGTTCTCTGTGCTCGTTACGGGCGTTGCAGAGGTAGAGTCTGGTAATGCATTACCTGTGTATGCGGTGCTGCCGGCTGGTGGTCTGCTGTCCTCTGGTAACAGGATGTCTTCTGGGAGTAACTCTGGCGGGCCATCTGGCTGCAGGAGTTCAAATTGGGCATTGCCGTCTACTTCGATGCCACTCGCAGAGAGTCCAGGTTTGGGGGCTGGCTCCGGTTCGACTGGCCTGCTCCTTGGCACGGCCAGTAGACCAAACGGGCCTTTCCTGGATTCCATCCCTCGCGAGGCATCTATGTCGATTGCCTGGAGGAAATTGTCGATAGCATCTACAGAATATATCGGCCCGCTGTCTCTTCCTTTTCGAGATGGTCAGCAGAAGTCTGGACTCCTGACAAAGATCACAGATGCCGCGGCATACTTATGCGAATACGCCCGGCACTTGTCACAGACTTCTCCTTGTCTGGAACAGCAAGCGGGTCATCCATCCACCGCAGCCTGATGCCATAGCCGTCGCATTGGATGCCCAGCCGTTCACAGTTTCCGCACAAGTTCGGCCTCTCGTCGCACTTCACCTTGCGTCTCTTGCATGTCCAGCAACTGCATGTTGTGTTAGCCCATCAACGAAAGAATATTTGGTAGATCGAGTACCCACCCTGTAAAGGTCATGGACCGAGGGCCATTCCTGCTGCCCATGGTGTTCGTTGTTGTCTCGGGTCGTGAGGCTTTCGAAAGGGTGCAAATGGCGGACAAATTCAGGGCGGGATAGCCTGGAGAGATACCCACAGGACCGCGCGCTAATCCAGTTTAGTGGGCTCCCGAGAGCGGAGTCCCCGGCACCTGGCGTGCTGGAGATAAGGGAAATCCAGTGGACATAATAGGCCAATGTGTAAGACTGTTGCTGCAACGCGACCTGCTTAATAATATGTTAATCACGTGACCACTCCCGTGCCTACACTTACATCACACTCACCAGACTCCAACGCCCGAGGCAATCCGCGTATATTCGGTACCAGACTTTGATTCGGCCCCTTGATTTACAGTTTGAGCCGGGACCCAGAAGCCGAAAGGTTTTGATTTCCCTCTCAAGACTACCCCACACCGATCGCCTGCAAGTGCCTGCCATCAATCACATCACCGAGCCATTCAACAACCGTATCTTAACCCAAATCACACTTCTCAAGCCGCTAACCATGTCTGACGAACCTAACCGCGAGGCCATTGAAAAGGCCCAGAAGGTCCTGTACGAGGAGGGCATGAAGCTCCGCGCTCAGGTATTGGGTGCTTCCCACATTGCCAACTCGAAATCTTTGGATGCGTTCCAGCAGCCGATGCAGTCCATGGCTGTGGCCATGGGCTGGTCCCTCTGTTGGTCGCGTCCTAGCTTGGAAAAGCGTGTCCGGTCCCTTTTGACAGTTGTCATGCTGGCCGTTCTCGGCAGGAACCACGAGCTGTAAGTCTCGTCCAAGTCTCCTCTGGCAGATGCGTTGGCCTCGTCGGCTGCTGATTGTGTGTGGGTGCAGTGGAGTGCATGTCAAAGGCGCGATGTGGAATGGAGCCACCGAGCAGGACATTCAAGAGGCCCTGATTCAGGTGTCCGTGTATGCAGGCGCCCCGTGTGGGCTGGAGTCGACCCGTGTTGCGTATGAAGCTATCCAGCAGATGAAGGCAAGCGGCGAGCTCAAAGACGCCAGTGCGGAAAGCAAGTAAGGAGGTGTACTGCCATTCTGGTTGGCTAGAATGCGGCTATTTGTCGTTTAATCTAAGTCTGTCAAATCAATCACCTCCGTTATTTTCTCGGCCTTTCTCTTCTGGCCGGCGACACTTCGTGATGGCAATGTTGGCAGATTACGAGCGAGGACCACCACTGGAGCCTCAATGGGAACCACCTCCGTCGCCGCCCCCGGACCGCCGTTCTTCCATGGCGACCACAGAATGTCGTCCATCTGAACGATGCGCGGGTACTCCATGCCCAACAAGATTTCCAATTTTGTCTTTGGAAACGAGCTGAACACTTCTTGTGCCTGTGCCCGCCGCTTCGCCCACGCCCGCCGGGCCTCGTCGTGCTGCTTAAACATCTTGGCTACCACCAACGTCTGCGGGCTGCCGACGCGTTCGGTGACGTGCTGGCAGTCGACTTTGGCATACTCGAGCTGCCTGTGGAGGTGGAACCGTCGCTGTTTGTTGACGGCAAAGTGGCCCACAGCCTGGCCGGGGTCCACGAGGAACGCGTTGAGGTTGCAGCAATCGTAACAGTCGCACGAGACCGGCGCCCGCTTCATGGTCCGGCTTTCTTTGGTGATTTCCTGGCCGACATAGTTTTGCAGAAACGCGTCGAGGATGGCGACATGGAGCTGCTGGTATGCGGGCGTGGACAGAGGCACCGACGCCTCCTCCATGACCAAGTGGAAGCGCTGCAAAAAGGGGATCCAAAGATGGATGAGTTCTGCGGGCTTGATCCCGTTCGCCGCTTCGCAGATGCGCCGTGTCAGGGTTGTGGCGAGGTCATGGCCTGGTGTGAGGGAAAACAGCCCCCGGTAGAACTCCAACAACCATCGATGGTCGAGCATGCAGGGGGAGTGGGTGGGCCCAGCTGGCATGGCCCGCTGGCGAGAGAGGAAAGTCGACGTGCTGATCAACCCTGGTATGTTGATCGTTGGGACGAGCGCCGTGGCCAGGCGCTCGTATATACTCCGCCACGAAGGCCATCCGTCGGGCTTTCGCTCACGCCGCCTGGAAATATACTGCAAGACTCCGAGGACAAGTGGGGCATTCTGTACCTGTTCTTCCAGGCGCGGCAAGACTCTAGACGAACTGCATCAGTCGTGCCATTCTTGGTATAGCAAAGGAAGTGCGCACATAACCAACTCACCGTGTCTGGATGTGCTCGACATCGTAGCAGGCGTCGCATTGCAGCATCAGCTGCTCTCCGTCTTTGAATATGCCGGTCTTGCTTCCCATTGTATTCAGGATCTTATCCAACGCCGCGTATGCCCATTCCTGGACAGCTTCGTTCTCGGGGGGGGTGCTGCATTGAGGGGTGAATCGTGGTAATGATCCCGAGTACCGTCCCGATTTCTGGCTGCAAGAGCACGGCGTGGAGCAACCTGTTGTCATGCTCGTTGTTAGAAATGCAGGAGAACCAGAAGAGAGAGGGCACGGGAAAACGGCATAGACTTACGGCTCTTTGATGTCCGCAAAGGACAAGCCATTGGCCACCTCTCTCATCACCCACTTGCAAAAGGCCTTGTCGAACCCACCGGTGATGTTCTCGGTGGCCTTCTTGAAGAACTCCCAATCTCGCATCCTCACGAGAGCCTGGAGAAGCCTCTGCGCCACTGCTGCTTCCATCTTTAATCGACACACTCTCACAGGCTCGTTCCATACACGATTGCACAGCTTCTTCACCATAGCAAGGTGGGCGAGGTCTCTCGCCGGGTCCAGGCATTTGTCGCAGGAGTAGGTGAGGAGAGAGTCCAGGTTGCCGGCACCCTTGGCGAGGGCGGATAGCATAAAGTCGGCTTCTTCGGAGCGGCGCACAATGATAACAGCCTGCCACAGCCCCGAGATAAACTGTTAGCCAGCGAGCCACCTACAATACAAGCAGCGCGGATGCAAAAGAGAAGCACGAACCGATACTCGGTACGCGTGAGTCGCGCTTGGGCCGCCCTGCACAAAAGGTGGAAACGTTTTGTTAGCAGGACTTTTTCGTTTCCTTCTTCCATGAGACCGTCTCGGACTGGTTGCCAACACGCACCTCGTTGCCTGAGAATCCCTGCTCGTAATCCATCTCCTCGACATCACCGTTCGCAAAGCTCTCCGGCTGGAGCAAGTCCTCCTCCAGCAAGGCGAGGTCTCCAGCCAAGTAGTGGCCGTCCAGGTCGACGAGCTTTTTGATCCGGTACTCCGTGTCGAAGACGTCCTCCATCGTGTGGAAATCCAAGCCGTCGTCGTAGTCGTCGTAGACGTCGTAGATGCCGCCATAACGACGGCGGCGATAGCCTCCATAACCGCCATAGCCTCTGCCCTCGACGGATCCCGTCTCTCGTTTCTCCAGGACGGCCAGGTGTAAGTCTACCGGAAGCCGGGACGAGACTTGGCGCAGGGCCTGCACGACAGAGATGTTTCGGCCCTTGAGGTCTTTAGTAGAGATGCGGGCTTCGGTGTAGTTGTGGTCGAGTGTATAGGCTGGCCGTCCATTCCCATTTTTGAGCCAGTACAGAACGGTGCCGAGCAGATGCGACGGGTCCCCCTGGTCCTGGGGGCTAGGAACGGGGCGGTCTTTCGTCTGGTCGACCAGGGCCAGGTTGTATGTGAGAACCCAGCGGTAGCCCGCCGTGACGGGGAGAACTTCGTGCTGCACATCCGAATACCAGCTCATAAAGCCTTGCCGCAGGTGCGACGATGCAAACACCCTCTTCTCGCCACGGTGCCGGAGAACGACGTCTCCCCCCTGGTGGGCGGAACGGAGAAGGATGACGAGCGTGCCAAACATGTTGGGGATCTTGGGAGAGCTAGTTTGTTGAAGCGTTCGCGTCAGTTTACGTATTGCTGATTGACGGACCACGTTTGTGTGTATGTCTGTGTGGGGGGAGGATGTGCTTACTCTGTATGGGCCTTGAACAGGGCGCCTTTTTCGTACAACAGCATCTTGTACAGCTCGGCGCGAATGGGCGCTTCCACGCCCAGATTCTGCTTCACGTGTGCGAGGACGGTCGCCAGAAGACTGTCCCAGCCCGCGCCTTGCAGCTCGAATTGGTCTGCGTCCAGTTCCCAGGTGTTGCGCACAGACGTGTCCACCACAGTCTCCTCGCCGCGGCCATAGGGCGACTGGCGGGCCTTATCGATGATCTGCCGTGCCTGTGGCTCTTGGAGCGGCATAGCCACGGTGCCGACATCCGGGACGACGAGCCCGAGATTCATGGACGACAGCGCGTTGAAGGTTGCAAAGGTGCCGGCCGGCTGAATTTTGTCCAGGGCTTCCTGGACATAGGTAAGCGGTTCATTGGAGTCGTCGAAATGGGACAGGTCAATGTTCACTGAGGTGAGGGGAGCAGTTTCATAATGGCTGGGCGAGCCATCGGATGGCGAGACATCGGGTGTGGATGTCGCGCGGACCGGAGTCTCGGCGGCAGCACTTGCACTTGCACCGGGAGCAGCCGTCTCGACGATTGCACAGTGAGACAGTTTTCTATTGCGCGTGTCCGAGACAAATAACCGTTCTGCGGAGTCGAGGCTGGGTGAAGAATTGTACTGCGTGGATGGAGCAGAAGGACTCAGCTCTCCAGTGGAGTGGAGGCGCGTTCGAACGCGTTATGGCTTAATTGGATCCCTGTAAGTTGTGTATTAGTTAGTTAATTAGTACGCGTACCAGAACGGTACGGCAGTCTAAAGTGCGCACGTGGCGTAAGTCAATTCGGCGCTAGGATTGGCTAGTTTCGTGATATGGCCCACTAATTGCTGTTTGCTCTACAGACGCACCTACAACGCAGGGAAGTCTGCGCAGCAAACAGTTCATTTTCCTGGGTCGGAGGCCATAGACTTGCGCGAAGCAGCAGCCATAGCCTCAATGATTTTTGACTGGGAGTCATTACTAGGGCTGCATATGGTCACAGCTGAAGAACACGTTGAAAGACAGCTAACCATCGGAGCTGAAAAAATGCCAGTCACAATCAAGAGATGGTAGTTGTTGAATACTTCAAATACTTGTCAAACTGGGCAACATTGGACCAAGCTTTGGGAAGGGGCGAGCTAGCAGTGGCCGGGCCTCTCGTCAAGACGCTACAAAGTTGAAGGACTGTACTATTGAACAGGGTAGATCTCAGCCAGTATAGGAGCATGGCTTCAGAATCATACTGGTTATTAGGGGCGTATGTAATTTTTCGTCCTCAGAAGAACGCCTCGGTGCACGGCGGGTCTGTGAACATACCTGATATTGTTTCTCCCCAGGCTGTACACCATCAAAGGCCTGATAAGCATCGTGGTTGCCGTAGCCTGTATTTTCACCATACCAAAGTCTTGCAAAACTGCCTACATCTTGAGCGAGCAGGGCAAGCAGATCATGCGACGCCGAGCTGAAGATGCCGAGGCCTACAGTGGTGGTACGGGCCACTACACTTGGGAAGACATCAAACTGCCATTGACAGACCCGACAGTCCATGTCAGTGACAGATGCCAACACGCAACGATCACAATTCTCTATGGTAATTCTGGCAGACTCTTTCAGTGGTGTTTCCTCGTCTGACAATATTCGATAGGAATTTGGAACATTTCTACCGATTGTCATATAGAGTGGCCTTGGGTACTCTACTGTCCATGCCCAGTATTTGACAATACCAGGTCCTTTATGCCTATCGTTCTTTCCTGGTCTGGGCCGTGCTGACTCTTCTGCATAGTTTTCATTTGGGGCACATTCGTGTATTTCAGCGCGGCTCGCGTGTCGGATAGGCTGTCAACTCGCATTGTCCCTCTCGTGTCTTTGGCACCGTCCATGGCCGCTGGGTATGCTGTCTTCCTGTCTCCTGTTCCATCAGGTGTGTACAATTTCGCCACTTTTCTTGTAGCGACGAGTGTGTACCTCTGTGCCGGCCTGATCTTTTCATGGTTCTCGTCGAACACTGCTCAGCACCAGAGCGCCCGGTTTCACCCTGGGTCATGCGTACGGCCTTGGCTGTGTGGGCGTCGCGGTCGTCGGCTGGTGCGTGTTTCGATGGATGCTCGGCGCAATGGAAAGGAAGAAGGCCGCAATGAGAGACCGAAATGCGCCATCCCCGGCGGTCCGGGACAATCGTGAACCCGACTCCAAGTATCTGGTGAAGTTAGGATGCACGTCCAATCCACCATCGCCGCCAACTGTCCAGTTGAAACGCAAGGGATATTTGTTTGTGATTCCCCGAGCAGGTCGTTTCCTCAAACGGGAGGTTTTCCCTTCTTTCCAGCCAGTTTCTTCTTCGTGGCGCGCAGCTGGGAAAAGCTCCTCTGCAGAACAAAGAGGGCATAATCCCCATAGCCATGCAGCAACTCTCCGGCGCGTCTCTTTTTGCAGCTGTAATGTCTTTTTTTGGTGGTTTTGTTTGCTCCAATAGCGACGACGATGCCAGCGTAGCGGCAGAGAATGGCGTTGAGAATCATGCGGCACATGCGGCCATTGCCGTCTTGAAATGGATGGATCTGCACATACCACATGGAATATTTAGCCGCCAGCGAGAACAGGTCCACGGCTATGCAGGTGTCGGCCTCGTGCAGCTGCTGTTTCAGCACGGCGCACATCTCAGCCATGTGCTTGGGGACGTGCTTGGGTAAGACAAGGTTTGTTCCGCAACAACCTACGACAACATTGCGGTAGATGCCTGCGTACTGCTCAGGCGGGATGGGCTGGCCCAAAATGTCATTGATGGGGATTGATTTGGTCAGGATGCCATGTGTGGTCTTGATGAGGTCTTCGGTCAGGTCTTTGCCCTCGCCAACAAAGGCGTTCATGATGTACAAGAATGCTTTTGCGTGTTGGACGACTTCGGCACGACGCTGAAGAATCGTTTCGGTCGAGGCGGCCCTGAGGTCTGGTTGCTCCTTGCGTAGCGAGTCCGCCACTCGCTCGGCAGTTGCGCTGTCGGTGACATCTTCAAGGTCCTCGCCTGAAAACACTTGGAGACAGAGTTGGATGGTGAGAGACAGGCCAAGGCCCACTCTATCGATCCGGTTGCTTCCATAGACGGCTCTTGCCATAGTCTGCTTGATATGTTTCTGGACGATTTCGCAGTGCGTTTTGTTCTCTGCACTGGAGCGAATCTTGGCGATCCAAACAAGCAGCTTTTCGAACAGAGCAGCAGGGTCGACATCGTCAGTTGCGAATTCACTGTAAACATCATCTTGAAGGATATCCAGTGCCTTGGAGGCCACCGGTGGCCAGAACGTTAAAGACATTTTCTATTTCATCCGTGCCTTGGAGGCCAATGGGACAGAAAGTGAAATGCAGCGCAATGTATATTTCTCACGCTTGCTCGCTCAGGGGATACCGCCGAGATTCGGTTATGTTTCTATAAGTAAATTTCAATTTTGCCAGTATGCTTTTATAGTACAGCGGCGTGACTTTCTCATTTCTTATTTTTTGTTATTGTTTTTTTTTTTTTTTTCGCTTTTATTTTTGTCGAACCCACAATTTGGGGACTAAAAACCAGTGCAAAAACATGTGTCTGTTGACTGTGTTGGCGTTATGACTCGCTCGACAATACGGCCGGTTGCAAAACTGCGGTACTAGAACGACATTTACACCGTAGTTATGTACGTTGCTAGTCCATGTAAGATCTTACTCTATCTTCTAGAATGTTTACATGTCCAAGTTACACATAGACAATGTAAATATTCCATGGTTCGTAAGGCCATAATCGGTCCCTGCGGTACATGAGCCCGAAACTGGGCCGCAGAACACATTTCTAATTGTAATATTTCCGTTTGTAGTTGAGCAACGAGCCACAAACTAGGCCTGTGGCTGTGGCGTAGACGTAGGTGAAAGCTCACCATAGGCTAACCCTAGACCAGTGCCAGCTCAGGACCACGTTCAAAAACGGAAATTGCTGAGGGAAATCCATGCGTAAAGCATAGTGCTGTTCTGTATCTGACGGTTACTGGGGACGTCTTGTTATACACTTGACAAAAAATATGCCACGAAAATACTCTAGCACAGCATGTATGTCTTGTCGAAGTAACAAGGTCAAAGTATGTCTCTTTCCGAACTGTGCTCGTGCATAACTAGTGTAAACTGTGACTGATATTACGCCAGTGTGACGGAGGTGTGCCGCGCTGTGGTAGCTGTAACCAGATCTTAAGACTGTGCATACCAGCCCGGATTCGACAAACGAAGGTAAGCCGGGCTTCAGTCTAAGCAACATATGCAACGCTTGGTCGGAAGCTAACACTGTTTGGTCGAAAGGCTGTCCGTCCGCAAGACGGCAGAAGCGCTCTCATTCCGCAGTTCCCGACTCGAGGACTACATCGGAGCAAATGGCCTACCTGTCCCGTCTCATGGGCCTGGGTACGATACTCCCGCGGTGAAGCATGTTCTCGGCATTCTTTCGACCTCTGCACCCATCGAGTCTTCTGGCAACGACACACCGTCGTTGCCCACGCCCGCCTCGACGGACTCGTATGCGAGCAACTTGCCCCGGGCAACAACATCCGTGGCTACGCCTATTGTGCCACCAACGCCTAGCGACTGGATAGACGAAATCGACGACAGGCCTGTTCATTTCACAAATGAAGTATCCACCTTGGATCTGGACACATTTGACTTTGGTAGTGTGGCAAGCTTATGTCCCAGCATGCCGGACTGCTCTGCACATGCTACCCTGGAAACCAGCCAACTCTCTTTCGACTGATGAGGTCTACTGCGAGGAACACCTTTCATTCGCCTCGCATCCCGGCATCGAGCTCCCCGTCCAAGGGCAGTTCTTCGATGCTGCCAACATGGATCCATGCAAAGACAAGTCCGACTTCAGCGAGGACAATACCGTGGGGGACTGTGCTGTGGGCTCGGCAGCGTCGTTGCATATTCTCGGAAATCCACAATGGATGGCAGAATTTGACCTCCTTCATCATGCCCTGTCTCCCGGTCTTGTATCCTGGCTGGATCCAGACAAGCCCCAAAGAACTGACCAGTCCATGGTGGTTCTTCCCAGCATGAAACAGGTTCTTCAGTCTGAAGCAGCCAAGTACCTGAAGAGCCACCACTCCACCGGACAAGACCAGATCTCAGACACAGTCAAGGACTCGCTCTGTTGCAGCCGGACACACTCTGTATTCCATGTAAATATCTAACTAGGTGTCTCTTTCCAGATTTATCTATCTGCTGATGTAGCCTCCATCGACCTGCATAGTTGTCAGTGTGTAAACCCGTTTACAAAATCTACCAGATGCGCAGCTCTTACCATCAATATTTCGCCAGAGACATAGTCGCCGGCCTTGCTGCACAGAAACACGGCAGGGCCCTTCATATCTTCCGGACTGCCCCAGCGGCCTACGGGGATGCGGTCTGTGAGCGATTTGAGGTAGTCCTTGTCGCCGTGAAGGTGGGTGTCCACGTTCAGGTCCGTTGCTATGTAGCCAGGAGCGATGGCGTTGACGTTGATCCCCTTGCCAGCCCACTCGTTGCTGAGCGCCTTGGTCATTTGGCCGATGCTGCCCTTGCTCATGGAGTATGCAACAAGGTTGATGCTGCCCGTAAACGTGGTGAGGCTGGCCGTGTTGACAATCTTGCCCCTCATGTTGTTCTCAATCCAGTACTTCCCCATGGCCTGGCAGAGAACAAACGAGGACATGACGTTGGTCTCGAAGATGGCGTCGTACGTCTCCAGAGTGTGGTCGACCGCCGGCATGCGCTTGAGAATACCCGCCACGTTGAGAAGAATATCCACGCGATGCGATGCCGTCACCGTCGGGACCAGCGCAGACAGGCCCGCGCGGTCGGTCATGTCACAGACAAACGTGAAGCATTTGCGTCCCAGTGCCTCGATGGCGTCTTTGGTGGCTTTCGTGGAGCCGGCCGATCGCTGTGCGAGAAGGTCAGCCAAAAATAAAAATAATATAAAAATAAAATAAAATTTAATAGAGACAAAAAGTCCAACAAGACAGAAATCGGTACGTGCCTCGACCAGGACGATATCTGCACCGGCTTCGGCGAGGCCGATGGCGATGCCTTGGCCGATGCCCCGACTGCCACCGGTGACCAAGGCTGTCTTGCCAGCCAAACTGAACATTGCAGACGACATCTTGCGAGACTGAAAGTCGGGGTTGTAGCAATCCAGATGTGGCCCAGGCAAGCTGTGATATGGGTTCCAAGTTCGAGTCATGAGACGGCAAATGTAAGATGGGGAGGTGCCAAGGCGGTAGCCCACAATAGGTCCGGCCTATCTGGTACCCCGCGTGCCCACACAGGGTTGCGAGTTCCGCAGACGTTAGTCGGGATAGGCTTCCCCAGATCGCGGCCATATCCAGATCGTCGATTACAAATAATGGCCGGTCTCGGCAGGCCAACAAACATTCATCTGTGGTGGAGTTGACGTGCCGTACAGAAATTTATTTTTTTCCTCCCTGTTGTCGAGCCTGTTAATGGAACCATACATTGCATCGAACATGTCCACCAAAGAAAGAATGCAACATCTTTCTTGTGGCTCAATGCTTTCGATTGGCAGTTGAACTTCCGGTTCGTGGCGAGTTGCGCAAATGAACGTCCATTCTGAAAGCAAAGCTTTTCAGCTTGCCAAGGCCCCAGCCTTGGATACCGCGCCGTCGTTGCAGGTACGGCACACGGCGATCATGCTCATTTCCAGCAAGTCGTGCCATACTACTCCGTTGCGAACGGAATTTTCCGAGACGCGGACTTCAATCCCGAACGCCGCTCGGGGTGGCAACATGACCAGGACTCGGAGCACGTAAAAGCGAGCACCTGAATCCTATGTCCGGTAGTTGTCGCCATGCCCATGATGCGTTCATCGTGACCTTGCACGGCGCTTTCAGCCACAGCCGCAGCCGCATTCGAGATTTCAGAAAACACCTACACTTCCTGATCGATCTGCTATGGCTGTGTGGACCAACTACGCCGCTGTTCTGCCGGGGAAGGGTGTGCCCCTCATTGTGCAAGAGGCTCCTTTCCCCTCTCCTGGGGAGCACCAGATCGTCGTCCGTGGCCATGCGGTGGCCGTCAATCCAATCGACTACATGATCCAGGCCATGGGCAACACCATGTTTCCCTGGCTCCGGTTTCCCTTTGTTCTCGGCTCAGACGTGTCGGGCGAGGTGGTGACAGTGGGCAGCGAGGTTGAAAACTTCAAGGTCGGCGACCGTGTCGTCGGCTGGGCCGTGGGCTTGGCCAGCGCCGACAGCACGCAGAGGGCGTTCCAGCACTTCGTCCTCCTGGAGGAGAAGCTGACCAGCCCCATCCCCGACTGGATGGCCTACGAGAATGCATCCGGCATTGTTCTGGGCCTGACCACGGCCATGGCTGGTCTGTTCCACCCCGACTACCTGGGGCTGCCGTGCCCGTCTGTCCCGGCCTCGAGCCCGACGGGCCAGACAGTCCTCGTCTGGGGCGGCTCGACAAGCGTGGGCAGCAACGCCATCCAGATGGCCGTGGCTGCCGGGTATGCGGTCGTGACCACCTGCTCGCCCAAGAACTTTGCCTATGTCCAGCGTCTCGGGGCCAGCGCGGCGTTCGACTACCGCAGCGCCTCGGTGCAGGACGACCTCGTCCGGTTCTTCCAGGGCAAGATCAGCGCCGGCGCCCTTGCCATTGCTGGCGTCGATGCGGGCCAGCGCAGCAACGTCGCGACGACGTGCATGAATGTCGTAGCCCAGTGCGCGGGCCGCAAGTTTGTGTCGCTGACGATGCCGGCGCCAGAGAGGGTGCCGGCGGGCGTGGAGGCCAAGTTCATCTTTGCCAGCAACATCAAGGACTCCGAGGTCTGCAGGTTTGTCTACCGCGAATACCTGCCGCGGGCGCTCGCTGAGAAGGCATTTGTTCCCTCGCCCGAGCCCGAAGTGGTGGGCAGCGGTCTGGAGTCGCTGCAGGCTGCGCTGGACAGGTTGAAGAAGGGTGTGTCGGCAAAGAAGATTGTCGTCAGTCTGCCATAAACGGCGGCGTGATTCTCTGCGTGTTGAAGCAGGTGTACCTTATGTTGCTTCGGTGGAGGACCGCAATGCCAATAACGTTCCATGCTTTTCGACGTCCGCATTCCAATCAGACGTCCCACACCATCTACAAACATGTCCACGACGATGATGCCTCCTGTTCGAGTCTCTCAACACCGATAATCTAGCTGCTATCGATGGCAGGAGTGGCAGATAGTGACAGCACAGTGTGTGTCTACGCCTATACTCCTGGTTTCACCATCGAGTGTCCAGCCATGTTTGCTCCCCGTTGGTTTCTCGGCTGCTCCAACGCGTCCTCGTCGGTGCTAATGTAGTCACTCATCACGTTTGTTGCCACAACAATCAACAACCGTTTTTTCTCCCTAGTTTCATAGAGAAGCCTAGCCCAAAACATGGATGTCGACGACATCGTGGCAAACCTACTCGATCGGTATTTTCCGCTGTCGTTCTGTTTGAGACGTCGTTGGTCTGTATATGCTGGTTTTCTAGCATGCCACCCGCCCAGTTGCCGCCGAGAAGTGCTTCCGTCGATCTCATTGCTGGACGAACATGTTCGGAACCTGGCCCTCGGCTTGAAAAAAGAAAAGGAAACATCGACCACGACAGTCACGTTAGGTGCCACGTGCTCGTGATTTGCTGGGGCTGACGGCATGCTCGAAAAAGCGGGGCTAGACTACGGATACTCCGCGGTGGGATACCGCTTCGGGCCATCTGCAAGACCTAATACCACCTGCCGCGTACCGCCCATAACGCCTCCAAGTACTATTAAGCCGCCGTGCTCGTGCTGGTTGGCCCAGTTTTTCTAGAATCTGGGAATTTGTTTGTCGTCTTGGCCTGCGTACCTCGTGCTCAGAACGTTGGCTGATCTTCCCTTTTGCTTGCTGTGCCCTTGTCAAGGCGGAAGAAGCCCCAAGGTTCCTGCCAATACGCAAACACATCGCTATAGTTGACCTCCTTTCTTGTAGGTGAGGCATCTGGGAGATTGCCGAATACAACCCCTGTCAACCAAAATTATGAACACCCTTTCATCATCCATCCGTCAGCAGCTACTCCCGTAAAGCGGACTGCTAGAAGCTGCCGTGCTTGGCATCTAATCGGTTGTCTTTCTAGACCAGGTAACCGGGGCAATAAAACGATTCACGGTGGTGTAGCGGCTCCTACGGGTGTGAAGCTAAACATTGGCCACAGCCATAGAGCGTCATGATACCATGTGCCAGCGTTAGGTGGTCACTTCCATTAGTTGGAGGTTGCGGGCAATCGAGGAAGAGCATCACTGCGGAGGATGGCGGTGTTGTGAGCCGAATTTATGGAGGTTTCGCTTGGGCCTTCTTGGCAAGGCCTCGTCACCTGTACTATCAGTGTCTGTGTCTCGTGTCCTGGACGCTTCCAGTGTGGCGTTGTCACATTAACAAGAATGCATATCCGACCATTGGGGACCACATGGCTGACGTTTTCTTTTGGGTATGTCGGCCTGCCTGATCACTTTCCCGCGAGATCGAGCTTGCGCAACGTCGAAAACCCGCCAATGAAGGCCAATGTGAACCAAATGGGGTGATTCAAAGTATCATTCGTACTACGTCATGAAGAAGTCGATCATGGATCAACACAAATTTTACACCCTTGACGCGTTTCGGCCAAAGATGCACCGATGCAGTCGGGTGTGGATGATGTTCGGTGGGTTGCTAACCTCTCCGCACCTGCGCTGGACAGGGGAGAGAAGAGGCTTCCAACGAAGATTAGCCGGTGTCTACCAGCCAAGACTTCGGGTGGGCAATTGTATGATTTCCTAGTCCAATTTCGGAAACATGAAAGAAGTCCTGGGCAGTGGAGCATCCCGACGAGAGTGACTGTGTCGTATGCGTTGTTTGGGGCAGATGACTTGCCTCGGTAACCACCAGCAAAGGATTGGACAAAAAGTGAATGGTGATGGAATCCGGCATTTTTCCACTCTTCAGTTCACCTCGTGTCTGTGTCCTTCTGCCGGGCTATGCCAGTATTCAGTAGAAACATCTCCACACATCTCCACACACACACACACACACTGCCTGCACCCCGGATTTTTTCTACGTACCCCTCACCACCCCAGATTTCCGCGGGCCTGTAGCCAGTTGTATTACATGCTGGTGACAAAATCCCGGTCCCAGTGCAGGACGCAACGCTGAAATATCGAGACCCGTTCTCCCCGGCACATCTAGAGCCGTACATGCGGGACATTCGTATCCGAGTGGTCGGCTTGGCAGGCCCAAGCCAGAGAGGCGCCTCGAGACAAATGGACATACCCCGACGAAAGTCGTGCGTCTTGGGCTGGCTCTGCGGAGATCGGCCCACTGGGCTTATATGAATGTGAGAGTCTGGCCCCAAGCTGGCCTCTCCTCCGCTTTTGCGTGAACCCACACCCAAGCATATCGACAACACATCCACACGCTCATCGACATGGCAGAGCCAAATCCTGGGACCCTCAAAAAGGCAGACGCGGGCCATCTAGAAAGGGTGGAAACAGACGGCAACGATCCTTCCAAGGCCGAGGCATACAGCAGCTATGGCCTGGTCAAGTCGAGATACGACGAACTGTCCATTCCGCGCACGCTGTGGGTGTTCAAGCGAGTTGTCCTGGTCGCTCTGGCCGTCTACACGGGCTATGTTTGCGAAGGCTTTGAGGTAACAAAAGACGAGCCAACCATAGACACGAGCTTCTCTTGCTTACACACAATGGCAGCTCGGCGCTGGAAGCAGTGTCATTGCAAATGCTGGCTTCATCAAGCAATTTGGCGAAAGTGGCGGCTCTGGTGTACGCGCTCTCGACGCGACCTGGGGTAAGTGCCAAAGGATCATATGGGAGTGCAGTACGTAGGCTGACCACGACTAGTGTCGACATGGAGCGCCCTCCTGGTAGGTGACAACACGTGTTTGTGTAGAGACGAGTCCAAGCCTGCTGACTGGCCAGAATGTCGGCCAAATTGTAACATTCACATACATATCCTGGTGCGTCTCTGTTTGCCTCGACCCAGGAAAGTACACTTTCTGACGTCCGCCGCAGGTTTGCCGACAAATTTGGCCGTAAGGCTTCATTTTACATTGCTTGGCTTTGGCTCGTTGTGGTGAGTTGCACATTGACCTTTTAGTTCAGGACAAAAGAGTGCCTTCTAATGCATACAGGGCTGTGCACTTCTCAACACGGCAAAAACGCCAGCTGTCTGGGTAGGTGAACTGTGCGGTTCCGGAGATGGATGCACCACGTCCTGACAGAAGACAGGCTGTAGCGAAACTCTGCAACGGTGCAGGCATCGGTGTCTTGCAGTAAGCATTGGTGCCCACAGGTGTCCTGAGACGTGGCTCTCTTACTGACCAAGCAAAAAAGAATTACGTGCCAGGTGTATGTCATGGAAATATGCCCCAACAGGATCCGCGGCGGCATGATCACCTTTCAGATATTCTGGTACGTCTGTCCAGCCTCGTGGTGGCGTCGTTGCCTGTGCCAGGTCTGATCCCATCTCTTCACACAGGAGCAACATTGGCAGCATCGTTTGCTCCGTCATGATGCAACAGCTGAACCAGAAGCACCCCGACGATTACCTTCTCGCGATGAAGATCCTCTGGGCACCCATTGGCCTGATGATCGTGTTCTGGGCCTTTGTCCCGGAGTCGCCTTGGTTCTACGCCCGCCACGGGAAAAAGGAAAAGGCCCTCAGAAGCATGAGAATGCTCTATGGAGGCATCGAGGGCTATGACTTTGAGGAGGAATATGGCATCATCGCCAGGACGATCGAGCACGAGAACGAAGTGCTGGCCGAGAAGCCCAAGTACATCCACATCTTCAAGGGTCTCAACCTGGTCCGTTCTTCGTATCCGGCTTTGTTAGGCGAGGACACGCCAGAACAAATTCGCTAACGAGAACAGAAACGAACCCTGACCGTCATGGTCCTTGCTGTCTCCCAGCAACTGGCTGGTCTCGCGATTGTCAATACCTATTCGACTTGTATGTCCAGTGTGGCCCGTCTCCTCATCTACACATGTGCTGATCATTCAGATTTCTTTTCCCTGGCCGGACTGGAGGACCCGTTTCTCGGCACTGTCATCCTCTCGTGAGTCCAAAGAAGGCGATTTTGTTTCTGGCCATGCGTCCCGTGCTCCGTCTAACAGCTTTCAGGTGTTGCAATGTGGCCGCCGTCTTGCTCTGGGTTCTGTCGGCCGACAAACTCGGCCGTCGCGCCATCATTACCACATCGGAGACGGCTGTTACTGTCATCTTGTTCATCGTCGGCGGCTTGTACTGGACAGGTACAACAACCGGCAACGCCGCTGCCGGCACGGGTCTTGTGAGTGCTTCCCGGAATCATACAGTCTTTGTTGTGGGATACTGACGCTTGTCTGCAGCTCGTTATTTGCTGCTTCTGGACCTTCTTCTACCAGATTGTCGGCCTGTCCTATTATCTTTTCTCGGCCGAGATTCCGTCTGCGCTTCTTCGAAGTATGATTCTGCTCCCCGGGTATTCGCCTACGGCATCGTCTTCTAACAAGTACGCAGTCAAGACTGGTCCCGTCACCTTCTTCACCAACTCGATCATGGGTATCGCCACCTGGTATGTTTTGTGCACCTTGATTCAGTTGCCTTGGAGACATCCAGCTTACAAATACTAGCTACGCCACGCCGCCCATGCTTCTTGCCCTCAGTGTGAAGGCCGGCTTTGTCTATGGTGCATTTTCCGTGCCCGTTTGTATTCTGATGTGGCTCTATGTCCCCGAAACCAAAGGGTGCGTTCACATGACCTAACCTAACGGAACCCGTTTTCAGCACCAGACACTGACTCGTGTAGACGCTCTGCTGCTGAGATTGACGAGCTGTATGAGCGCAAGATTCCAGCTTGGAGATGGAGGAAGACGGTCACCGTTGCTGAGGAACAGATGCATGCCGTTTCCCAGGTCAAGGGAGCAATGAAATAGGGCTGGAGGCGTCCTCGCACGGCTGTTGTAGAGCTCTTTCCCTGCAGCGGAGCATCCATTGCTACTCGGTCACGTACCCCATGCCGATTGCGACTGCACCCATTTGCAAGACAAATATACAGATGTCTAGTTCACCGTGGTCTGTGGCTTCTCTGCAAAACAAGGCAGGCCAGACACGCGGTCACCATGCCTGCTTGCCAAGGTTGAACGGAGAAATAGGACTCCCGTATTGCCGCACCAGACGCAGCCCTCTGCTCCGTCCAGGCGGACCACACTCGATCCCAAGCCAAGGGTCTCGTGCATGCCAAGGCCCGACGTCCGACAAATTCTCTTCACGAGGAGAGGCGCGTTACTGCGTATGGCATGCTAGTGTCATAATTATTCCCAAGGCCAGCGCCTAACGCCTACGGGCCAGGCTAGCCCGGTATCGGCTACAGAACCAGACATCCAGACACTCGCTCGCTTGCTGTCTCTGCGTCCGCGCAGTCTGGCTGCGGAATGCCGTACCATAGCGTGGGGAAACACGCGCACTAGCTGCACGCCACTGGCCTGCCTGGGCCAACCACTGCTTCGGAGACATACACGCCAGACCGCCTACCCCAGGGTCCAAGAACCACACCACCTTGCCTGCGTGTGTGGGTGATATTAAGTGCCTGCAGGGTTCTCCCACTAACACAGACGCATCGTTACTGACAAACACGCTCACTGGGATGACAAAGAAGAGGCGGCCCTTTTGAGCAACAGACTCTTGTCGACCATACACGCACACACATACACACACACACACACCATGGCAACCACCAAGCCCAAGGCCATCATTGTCGGCGGCGGCATCAGCGGCCTGTCGGCGGCCTACTGGCTCGACAAGGCGGGCTGGGAGTCGCTCATCATTGAGCGGTCGGCGGCCAATCGCAAGGGCGGGTTCCTGATCGGCCTCACGGGCGTGGGCTACGAGTCCACCAAGCACATGGCGGTGTTCGACCCGCTGCAGGCGCTTTCGTACGACATGAGCGACAACATCGTCAAGACCACGGCGGGCCGCGAAGTGGTGCGCATGAACTTCCACGACGCCCACGGCCTCGACAGCTTTGCGCTCCGCCGCGGCGACCTGGCCGAGACGCTGTTCAAGGCGCTGCCGGCGTCGGCGACGGTGCGCTACGGCGAGACGGTGACCGACTTTGTGGACCACGGCGACGCGGTCGAGGTGTCGCTCAAGAGCGGGGGGCCGAGCCTGCGCTGCGACCTGCTGATCGGCGCCGACGGCATCCACTCGGGCCTCCGCAGCCAGCTCTTCAAGGGCATGGCGGCCGCGGCGCCTCTGGTGGACCTGGGCTACTCGTATGCCGTCTACGACGTGGCGAGCATCCGCGACAACGAGATCGAGTCCACGTGCGTGTCCTACACGCGGCCGGGCCACCTCGACTGCTTCTACCGCCTGCGCGACAACCGCGTGGCCGGCATGCACATCTGGCGCGACGACTACCTCGGCGCCGACCTGGCGCCGCTGCGCAACGAGAGCGGCCAGGCCGCGTACGACCGGCTGCACGCCATCGCCCGGGGCGGGCACCCGCAGGTGGACGAGATCGTGTCGCGGGCGGAGGCGGCGGGCTCGCCGGTGGTCGTGGACACGCTGACCATGGTCAAGCTGCCGACGTGGTCGCAGGGCCGCGCGATGCTGCTGGGCGACGCGGCGCACTGCCTGACGCTGCTGTCCGGCCAGGGCGCGGCCATGGCCATGGCGTCGGCGGAGATCCTGGGCCGCGAGCTGACCAGCCACAACAACGACGTGGTGGCCGCGCTGGCGGCGCACGACAAGCACGTGCGGCCGGCCATTGTGCGGCTGCAGGACCACACCGTGCGGCTGGCGTCGGCGTACATTCCGCGCAATGCGCTGCTGTACCACCTGCGCAACTGGATGGTCAAGCTCCTGCCGTACTCGTGGCTGATTGCGTGGCACACCAAGAAGGTGCAGGCCGAGGTGGACCTGACCAAGCTGTAGTGTCAAGGCTTGGCTTGGCTGGGGAGGAGAGCGCGGCGAGCCAGAACGGCCCTTCCTTGTACGATAGAGAGCAGCAGGATCCGGCACATAGAATGTATGGATATCTCGACGGAGACGACGCTTTTTGCCGAGTCCTTTTTTTTTCCCTGGGACGCTCTCGCTCGCTTGTGTGCGACGATGGCCAGCCGCTTCCGGGCGGGACTGCGATGTGCAATAGATGTGTCAGTCTTTCTTCGCCTGGCAGGATTAGCTCTGCCCTACTCGCGTAAGTTCGCTGCTTTGGGTCGTCGGGGGTGGACCCCCAGCTTGTCTCTGGCTCATGGACTCCAGATCCTCCGGGGAGTTCTGGGATATGGCGGGTTTGCTTCCGCACTGGAACGACGCGGCTGGCCCGCTAGGATGGATCCGGTTTAGGCTGCTAGCTTACTGCCATCTGATAAGTACCCGTTGTAGGCCACTGGGTGGCGTCTTTGGGGTGTCATGGGTGTCGTAGGGGCAATGTGTCTTGCTTTTTCCTAGCCTGCCTCCACGCCTCCACGCCTCCACATTGCCCGTAACTATTCCTTCTCGGCTGCAAGGCCTAGAAACACCCCCATACCTTTGGACGTACAAGTAGAAAAACGGCCGTCACAAACGTGCCATTGGGCCTTGACAATTTGGCAATGCAAGAGGTCGTCTCGCATACGAGACCAAGAGTCTGCCCAGAGAAAGAAACAAGAAACAAAAACTTGCTCGCGGAAGAAATTTAGCTTGCCCTTTTCTTTTATTGGCCGAGCCCTACCAAGGATTCCCATCTCGAGGTTTCTCGTACGGTTTGTGAAATGACCCGACATCGGCCGGGCGTCCAGTTCCTTCTGGAAACCCGGGGCTAACTGAATACAACCAGCTTCTATTTGCCACGGCTCCGAGTCCACAGACTGTGAATAGGCGAGCAAGAAGGCCATGTTTGTTCTGGAGCTTCTTCGCGCAGACCCCTGGTGATCTGCTCAAGTCTCGGAGTGAGCCTCACATGGACGCGCACTCAGGCTTGGTGTTTCCTTGCCACGCAATGCTTCGTGAAGACTTTTTATTCCGCCTCTAGGTTCGTTCTTTTCTTTTCTTTCTTTCTTTTTCTTTTCTTTTTCCATAAACCACCTACAGTTCAATGGTCACGGCTTCTGGTTGACAAGTCCATGAACAAGCGAGGAAAGAAAATTTCGGTTCCGGGGCTCCTTCTTGGTTAGGCCCAAAATAACCCGACAACTAATACATTGCAAACTGGGTGAATCCTTTTCCCTTTGCCACGCAATCCAATCGTCTGAGGCCTTTCCTTTTCTTGCTCTTTCACAACCGTTTTCGTCTTTGGGCGTGATCACCCCCACGAGAGTGTTTCTCTCTATGCGCGATAATCAAACCCATCGTTCGTTGTGTCTCAAAAAAAAAACGATGCCGCCACGACTCTTCCACATTTTTTTGGCCAAGGACTTTCGGGGACCCTAGAAGAAGTTCTTCGCGGCAGCTTCTCCGCAACAGTCGCGTTTGAGGGGGAGGAGAGGGGGGGGGGCGTTCTTTTGGGGGGCAGCCTTAGTACCGAGAATTGTAGAAATGGGTTTTTCAGCATGCGTTCACGTCGTTTTTCGAGCTAGAACGAAGCAGGCAGCCGCTCTGCAAGAACCCTGATGACTGGGACTCTAGTGCGTGTGTGTCCTCACCCGAAATGAATGTCGATGGGCAGGTCCTGGTGTGCACGGAGGCAAGAAATTTGGCGAAGGGGGGGGAGGAGGAGCAGGGTGTAACATGCGTAGGGCGTACCTGGGACGAAGGATGGAAGAGCAGATATAACCCGTGGTATATCCTGTCCTTGCTTTCCCAAGGCCCTGGATACGGGTCCATTTCACCATTGTGAACCGAATGTCGACATAGTTGGTTGCATAGACGACGAAACCGACCAAAAAAACGACAACTCCAAAGAACGTTGCGTTACACAGACTCACAAAGAAAGAGACTTACACAAACGTTCAAGTCAACGACCAAAACAGCTAACAACAAGCTTTGTCGCATTGTCCGCTCGTACCGCAAACGGAAAGAAAAAAAAAGCCAACCCGACATCATGCCACATACAGACGTGCCCAGTCTCGCCAAGGGAGCTAGCCCTGAGCTGGTCGACAAAGAGCACCAGCCGACGCAGCACGATTCGACGGCCTCGCCCGCCTCCTCCGAGGACAGCGACGACGAGATCGTGCCCCAGCTGCCCGGCACGCTGCACATGGAGCGCGTGCGGCTGTGCATGACCACGCGGGACCACTGGCTGCTCTTTGGCGGCATGTTCCTGGCCGCCTACGCCGCCAACCTGGACTACTGCACGCGCAGCACCTTTGTCGCCTACGCCGCCGCCAGCTACGAGGAGCACTCGCTGCTGTCGACGATCAACGTGGTGCGCGGCGTGATCGCCGCCGTCGTGCAGCCCATCGCGGCCAAGCTGGGCGACCTGATCGGGCGACTCGAGGTGTTCCTGGTGGCCGCGGCCTTTTACGTGGTCGGCACCATTGTGCAGGCGGGCGGGCACTCGCTGACGGCGCTGGCCGTGGGCGCGCTGCTGCAGAACATTGGCTACACCGTCGACATGATGGTGCTGGAGATTGTGATTGCCGACATTGTGGCGCTGCGCAGCCGCACGACGTACTTTTTCCTGCCCAACGCGCCCTACATCATCAACGCCTGGGTCAGCGGCAACATCACCGACAGCCTCATGGCCGCCGGCGCCGACACGTGGCGCTGGGGCGTCGGCATGTACGCCCTCGTCTACCCGGCCGCCCTCGTGCCCTTTGCCGCCACCCTGTGGTGGCTCGGCCGCCGCGGCGAGCAGCAGAGCGCCGCCCGCGGCGGGCCCCCGCGCCTGTCGTACGTGTCCGGCCACGCGTCCGCGGGCGCCCTGGCCGCGGACCTCTTCTGGAAGCTCGACATCCTGGGCCTCTTCGTGCTGACCGCCTCGCTGGCCATGCTGCTGATCCCCATGACGCTGGCCGGTGGCGCGCGCTCCCAGTGGAAGACGGCGGGCATCCTGGTGCCCATCATCCTGGGCTTCCTGCTGGCCTTTGTCTTTGTCGGCGTCGAGGCGCGCGCGCCGCACCCGGCCATGCCCTTCCGCCTGCTGCGGGAGCGCAGCGTGTGGGCCGGCCTGGGCATCGCCGTCTTCACCGCCTTTGTGTGGGCCACCCAGGGCGACTACCTGTACACGGTGCTGCTCGTGGGCTACGACTTTGACATTGCGGCGGCCACGCGCATCTCGAGCGTCTACAGCTTCTGCGAGATCATCAGCGGCTTCGTCGTCGGCGCGCTGATCTACGCCGTGCGGCGGGTCAAGTACCTGGCCCTGATTGGCGTGGCCGGCTACTTTGTCGGCCTCGGCGTAATGCTGCAGTACCGCGGCGGCCAGGAGAACAGCTCCAAGATCGGCGTCGTGGCCGGCCAGGTGCTCGTGGGCTTTGCCGGCTCGTGGTTCTCCTTCCCCAACGCCGTGGCCGCGCAGGCCATGACCAAGCACGAGGACATTGCCCTCCTCACCAGCCTGTGGCTGACGTGCAACTACATCGGCATGGCCTTTGGCGAGTGCGTGTCCGGCGCCATCTGGACGCAGACGCTGTACGCCCAGCTCGAGCAGGACCTGGCCCCCATCAACAGCACCCTGGCCGCCGCCGTGTACGCGTCGCCGCTGTACGTGGTGCCCTACTACCCCGTCGGCACCCCCGAGCGGACCGCCATCATCCACAGCTACAAGTACATCCAGCGCCTGCTGATCATCGCCAGTCTGTGCTTGACCGTGCCCATCTTCCTGCTCACCCTGTGTCTGCGCAATACCAGGCTCAAGGGCCACTTTTATAATGAGAAGAAATAGTTGCGGGTCGAGATCGGAGTTGAGGTTAGTGTTGTTGCCACATTATGCTCGAGTTGTTGTTTTACTTCATACCCCATTTTGTTCGGCAGCTGTCTGAAGTTGGCAGTGTCTTAGCTGTATAGAAGTATATATGATATTGCCATTACGTTGTCCATTCATCGTCTAAAACTTGTGCAGGAACTGCCTTGCTTCCCGAGACTTGGAACACCGGCTTGCCAAAACGTAGCACCTTTTTTCGTTTATAAGTCTGGCAGGTGTAATATGTGCGATACGAATGGTAAGAGAAAAAAGGAAAGTAATATAAGAGAGAAGAGAAGGAGAATAGAAACTGGCGACAACAACACGGGCTGAAGAAAAGAAAACAAAAAGACACAAATAAGAAAAGAAAAGTGTCTCGCTATTAACCCTGTCTACAACATGAATCGAGCCAAAATAAAAACAAAACAAATTGTGATCCTCTTCCAATGCAGAGACAAGACCTAAATCACCCCCAATGACGCCCCTACAACAAAAATGTTCTACCCGTTGATCTAATGTCCCATTCCTTGTGCCTCCTCGTCACTTCTTTATGCCTGCACGCCCAGAATACGACTGCCCAGCGCCTTGTTGCTCAGTCCGCCCTTGCCGTCTGGGCTCAAAATCATCGACTGCTGCATCGGGTCCACATCGTCGCCCACAAACGTCCAGCTCTCCTCGGGCACCTCCTCGTCCTCATACAAGTCTGCGCCCGCAGCCGTGCCGTCCTCGCCACTGCTTCCGGTACCGCCAATCCGCGCCGCATTGTTCTTGCTCGCCTTGGCCTTGACCAGGGACTTGGCGTACTCCATATCGCGGTAGATGCATTGGATAGCCGTGGCCACGCCCGTCTCTTGGCGGATCTGCTCGCCCAGCACCCTCGCCTTCTTGATCATGCGCTCTGAGTTGGTCGCCTCCCACAACGCGCGGCCAAAGCTGTAGGCGCCCCACTTCTTGAGGCAGATGCCCACCCCCAGATCCTCCACGCGCCCGCCAAAGAAGAACTGGTCGCCAAAGAACGGCCGGATGATTGTCGGAATGCCCGCGCGCAGCGAGGCACCCGTCGTGCCGGAGCCGCCGTGGTGTGCGGCCGCATCAATCTGCGCAAACAACCAGTCGTGGGGCGCCGACTTGATCTGGAAGATCTCGGGAGGCAGCGGCACTTCCACCTTGGAAGCATCGTGCGCTGCTGTTTCTGCTGTGACGGTGCTTGGCTTGCTGAGGTCTGTGCCGGAGCCGTCCGCGGCCTCCTTCTTCTTGTCTGTGGCTGTCACAATACGGTCGGACCAGCCCTTCGACAGGATGCACCGCACATCGGCCTTGAGGACAGCGTCAATGACCTCTTGCGTCATCTTGGCCGGGTCGGGCACCAGGATCGAGCCAAACCCAACGTACACCAGCTTTTTCTTATCGGCACGCGCCTTGGCAATAAAATCAGAGAGGTCTTGCGGCGGTGTCCAAACTGGTTTCGCGGGTGCTGCTGCTTCCGTGCTGTCGTCTTCCGTACTGTCCTTAGATCCGACGCTGTCCTCCAGCTTCTTCGTCGACTTTTTGCCGTCTTCGACGGCGCTCTTCTTTGTTGTCGTTCCTTCGTCCAGGAACCAGTAGCCCGTCACCCGGATCCAGTCGCTGTAGTCAAGCGGCGGTGGCACGACGGACGGGCTAAAGTTGTACAGGAAGGGCACCTTGTTCGGTTGCATTTTTTCCAGCGTCGTGTTGGGCAGGCCCAGCGTCTTGTTGCGCCACCGGTTGATCTGCGACGCCGTGGCCTTCCAAAAGACATTGTCGAACATGACGTATGTAATGTAGTTGTACGCGCCGCCCATCTTGTGTTCGGGCATGATGAACGCGTGCGGGTACGCTCGTGTGCGCGTCCACGGCATGGTGAAGGCGCGGAAGTACGGGATCTGCAGCTTCTCGGCAATGTGGATGCCGGCCATGGCGCTGGGCGACTCGATCAGCAGGTCCGAGTCCTGGCACGCCGTCCACGCCGACGACAGCAGCTCGTCCAGCCAGCTGCGCATCTTGGAGTTGGCCTCGCGCAAGAACTGCAGCGTGAAAGTGCCGTTTTCGATGCAAATCCGCATCAGCTCGCCGGGGTCGCCCTCAACACGGCCGTAGTCCAGACCGTGGCTGCGGATCCAGCCTTCGAACTCGGGATGGGTGGCAATCTTGACGCGGTGGCCCTCGGCCAAAAGGCCCTTGCCAAGTGCAATGTACGGCTGCACGTCGCCTCGCGAGCCAATAGTCAGGCAAGTGACGCGCAACGGTTCGGTTGGCTTAAAGTTGAGGAAGGACGCCTTCGGGTCGTCGAAGAGAATCGTCGGTGACTCGGTCATCATGGCGGAATGGCGCAGGATCTTGTGCTGGAATGCCGCGGCACTGGCGGCAACCTCGCTGTGCGCAGCGGCCGCTATGGCCTTGGCATCGGGATGGGGGTCAGGCTGGTCGTCTTGGCGGCCTGCGGCTTCTTCGCGGGCTTCCTGGAGCGCATCGCGTTCGGCCAGAGCGGTCTCAGCGCCGGCCTTCTCGTCCTCGTTCAGGATGCCGGATTCCCTCATGAAACGCGCAGATTCCAGGCCTTTGATCAGGGTGACAGCGCAGTCGTCGCGCATTTCGGCCTGTCCGAATTCAAAGAACAGCTCTTCGTGGCCCCGGATGACCACGACCAAGCCGGAAAAGCCGAACCGGAAACCCTTCTCCTTAGTGCTGTTCTCGATGTCGCGGAGCGGCAGGATCAGCTTGGTGCGCGTACCGGGGAGCAGACTGCGGAAGCAGAATGAGCGGTTGCTGATGTAGATCTTTCCGTACAGTGGCAAGACCCGCATGAGGTAGCCAAAGTACGTGGCCTGCAGTTTCTCGGAGCTCGCCAGAGCAAAATGGGCCTGGAATCGCTCGTTGGAGACGGCCACATCGGGACCGGTAGCGCGGATGCCGTCGTCGAGATCCTCGTCCATGCGGAGACCTGTTGGGGGCTCGTCGTAGTGGCGATGGCCGCCCTTCCACATACCGGACACCTTCTCAACGTATCCCATAGACTCGGTGGCCAACAGAGAGCTCATTTTCCGGGACTGGCGGTTCAGCCAGCCAGCATAGACGCCAGCGCGCTGCAGCGGGTACGAGCCGTACTTGGCGATGTTCTGCAGGCTGGCCGTGGAGGGTGCGCCGGTCTGGGCTTGCGAGTCCATGGAGTCACGCTGGACAGAGCCCGAGCCCGAGTCCGCCAATTGTCCTGTCGTAGCAGCAAGCGTGGCCCCCTTGGGGGGAAGCGTGGAGGAGCGTCTGGGGCTGTCGGCGCGCTGCGCAATGTCATCGCGGCGACGGCGACTCGCCGAGTTGGAGCGGCGGACCACGGTGGGACTGTGGAAGACCTCGCTGCCGTGCAGGATCTGGCTGCCCGATGAAGGGATGTCGCTCGCGGAAGCCACCAGTCCGGAAAAGCTGGCCTGGCTCGGGTCTTCCATGGATGACTGGACAAAGGAGTCGGTGGAGTCCTGTTTTTCTGACGGCTGCTGATGTGTGCTCACGCGGCGACGGTCGACACTGGCGGAGCGGCTGCCGTGCTCGCTGAAGCTGCGCTTGAGCGGCCGCTCGAGCTTGTTGACGTCGAAGCTGCGACGAGACGGGCTGAAGGAAGCCCGCAGGCCGTCGAAGCTGCTGCGGGGGAACTCGCCGCTGGCGCGCGGGCTGTTGGCGCCGCCGGGGGACACGGGGGACAGCGTGGCACGCACGGCGCTGTTCAGCTTGCCCAGCTTGAGAAGTTTGCTGTCGGAAGCGGCGGCGGGGCCGGGGACGATGCGGGGCGGTGTGGCCGACGGCGACGCGGCGACGGCCTGCTCGCCAAACATGTTGGACGAGTCCTGGGACTCCCTGTCGTCGGCCTGGGACTTGCGGGACATGAAGGCCCTGCTGGGGGTGGTCTGCTGCTCGTTGTCGTCGATGAGGATGCGGAGGACGCGGACAGCCTCTTTTCCGTAGTCGAAGAAGGAGAAGAAGTACTCATCGATGGCGTAGGTCTCGTCGTTATCGATGACGCGGATTTTGCAGGTGTCGGCGAACTCGACGACGGTCTGGGTCTCCTCGATGTCGATGACGTTGTCGATGGGCAGGGAGATCTTGACGCTGTCGCCCTCGTTGTGGGAGCGGAAGATGACGCGCTGCAGGCTCTTGACCCATTCCTTGGCGCTGGGAGCGCTGTCGGCGCGGAAGTAGTAGGTGCGCTGGTGGGTGACGACCTGGAAGTGGACGCCCTCCTTGTCCTTGTCGGTGACGGTGGCGGAGATGCCGTAGCGGAGGTCGATCTGGCCGTGGGGGAAGTAGAGGTTGGACGGGTCGCGGTAGTAGGCGAGGACGTCGCCTTTGAGGCGGAACCAGAAGCGGTTGTACTTTGGGTTTCGCTTGCCCGACTTGGCCAGGTAGCCCGACTTGGCGACCTCGTTCTAGGGGTGTTAGCAAGGGTCTCGGTGTTGACGGGCGAAGCGAGGACGAGAAGGGTGAGAAATTGGAATCGAGCGAAGCGAGAACAAAAAAGAGAAGTAGGGGAATCGAGCGAAGCGAGGACAAAAAAAAACTTACGGCTTTCTTGGGCAGGTACGCGTAGAAGCAGATGTGATGGGCAGTGATGTACATGTAGCCCTGCAGAAGCACGCTCTGGAGCAGCCAGCAGGGGTACTCGTCAATGACCTCTTCGGGCTTCGCAAAGTCAAAGATCTCCATCAGACGGCGCGCCAGCGCCGAGGGTCCGCCGGCGTCGTCGTCGTCGTCGAGGTCGTCGTCATCGAGATCGTCACCGCCGGTCTTGTCGCGCTTCTTGTCGCCGGACCGGAGCTCGAGGTCGAAGCTGGGACGGGCAGCCAGCTCGGCCTTGGCTTCCAGCATGCGGCTCATGACGGGGGCGATGCTGCGGGCACTGTCGCTGCGGTTGCGGTTGACACGGGTGACCTGGATGGCCGGGCCGGCGTGGGAGGGTCCGGCGTCGACACCGACATCCTGCGACGGCGGCGTCTGGGACGTGCGGCTGGTGCCGCTGGTGTCGTCTTCGTCTTCGTTGCCCTCCTCGTCGATGCGGTCGCCGGCCGCCTTTTTGGACGAGGACGTCGACAGCGACGACTTGTGGCGGCTGCTCTTGCTGGACAGCCTGGTCTTGAGCGACGGCAGCGAGCGCAGCAGGCCCTTCTCCGACCGGCGGCCGCTGCTGCGTCGGTCGCCGCTCTTGGACACGCCAGAGGTCGTGCCAGCCGCCGGCGACAAGGACGGCTTCGAGAAGATGGTCGACTGGGACAGGTCCTTGGGCCACTTCATGCTGCGCTTCTTGTCGGCCTTGCTCGCTGCGGGCGGCAGCATGGCCGACGCGGCAGCCTTCCGGGCCTTGCCCGCCTTGGCATGCCTCGCGTCCTCGCCGTCGCCATCCTCTTCGGCTTCTGCGGCATCCTCGTCGTCGTCGTCATCGCTGGACTGGCCCTCGAAGCGGTTGTTGAAGTTGACCGTCGACCCGGCGGCGGCGATGAGCCCGAAAATGCTCTGGTTCAGGTTCATGTACACGCCCTGGGACTGGCTGTTGGGCCGCAGGACCTCCTCGTCGTCGGTGGCGAGCCCGTGTTCTTTTAACCGCTCGGGGAACTCCATGCTCTGCCGGGGTGCGCGCCGCTTCTGCAGCCTCTTGGTCAAGGACCGTCGGCCAGCGTCGTCGTCGGAGTGTCGGACTGCGGAGGGCACGGCAGCGGCGGCGTGCCAGAGGGGGTTGCTGTGTCGGCTGGTTCGGTGGGAAGGGGACGAGGTAGTCGGGGGCGCTGCCAGCGGAGAGGATGCCGTCGGCGTCGATTTGGCAGTGGTCAGGCTGGCAGGAGTGGGAGGAGGAGGAGGGGGAGGGCGCGAGGTGGAAGCTGCAGGAGCAACAGCACGGGCGTTGCCTGGTGTGCCTGAGCTCAAGCCTGGGCCCGCGGTTGTTGCCGGGTCTGCAGTGGCTGCCGGCGCTTTGGCTCTGCCTGGCGGCTCTGCAGGCGGCGATTTGGCCGTGGCCAGCGCCTTTGGTGGTGCCATGACGGCGCTGCTGGCTTCTGTGGGCTGTGGTTGGCTCGCCGTCTATTATTTTTTGGGCAGGGTTGCAGTCAGTCGCTGTCAGTCGCTGTCAGTCGCTGTCAGTCGCTGTCCGTCACGGTCAGTCGCGGCAGGTGTGTGAGTGGTGGGGTGGGCAGACGGGCTGCAGATGCGACGACCTGAATGGCAAGCCGGGCGGATCAGTCGCCCAGTGTCTCGTTGGTGGTCTGCACGAGACAGGCTGCTGTGTGGGCAGCAGACCGGGAAAAAAAAAAAAAAGATGGACGGACTGCTGAGGCAGGGAGGCTGCGATGGAGGGTGGGCAAGCTGACTGGCACGCTGTGATTCGTGGGGCGAGAGTCGCAGGGGCAGAGGGGACCCGCTAGGCGAAGCCAAGGATGATGAGCCTGGCAGGCCAAGATGGACAAAGATGGCAGGCAGATGCAGGCAGATGCAGGCAGGTTTAGGCAGGCAGGCAGGCAGATGCAGATAGCAGATGCAGGCAGCAGATGCAGGCAACGGATGCAGGCAGTCAGCTGAACAGGCTGCAGCTGCGGTGGAGAAGGGTCAGTCACAGGCCAGAGGAGCACGCCGTAAGCAATATTAGGGGCTGCTATGGATGGCGGGCATCGGGCTGGTCGGGGGCTCTGTTCGTGTCGTCCGTGTTGTCGTCGGTTTCTGTCGTCGCCATCGACGTCCTTTATTGTCTGTCCTTGCGCTTGCTGCTCAAAGCCCTTGCTTGGCGTCTGTGCTGACGTCAATTGTCGGGACGCGAGGGCAGGGCGTTACGGCGCTTCGAAGAGTTGGATGCGCACTGTCAGAGCAGGCCGGCCAGTCAGGGGGGCTTGGTGGGTTTGTTGGCCGCTGGCCAATGGGCAAGGTCGGTGCTAGCGTATGAGACCGAGCGCCGAGAATAGCAGCGATCCGGGATTTGGTGACAGGAGGGAGAAAGAACAAGACAGAGAAACGCGATGGAGAAGAGGCAGCAGGAGAAGGACTAACTATGTATGCCGGGGGCGGGTGGTTTCGATTCTAGGCGAAGGCAGGCGTGCGCACAGAAATGAAGGGGAAAAATTGGAAAAAAAAAAAAATAGAAGAAAAATAGAAGAAAAACAGATGAAAACACGGACAAAAACACAACCAGTGACGTTCGGGGATCGGAACACACCCGCAGTCCGTTTCAAGCCATCGCTGACAGGCCCAGCTGTTGGCCGGATGCAGAAGCTGGAGGAGAAAATGGCGGAGTCGCAGAAGTGACAGAGTTTCGCGATGTCGGTCTTGCGTGCGGATTGGTCGGGGAATGGATTTCACAATGGTGTCGATTGTAGCATGTCCCTGATTTTGCCCTTTTCTTATCTCTTTTCACGGCACAATCTGGTCTTTTCACATGACCGCTCTCGATCCTGGGAAGGTGCGATGGCCATTGTCCCTGTGCTCCTTCCCTGGACAGGCCAAAGACAGGGGCAAAATGTCGCATAGCGCCGCATAGGATCGCGCGAACACCACACGACGCTAGTGCCCAACCCGCTGATCGATAAGCCCGCTCGCCCATAATGGAGCCGACCACGCCTAGACCTCCACAGATCTTTCGGTGCCACGCCTCTCGAGATGCCAAGGTTGTGCAGTGAACCCATTTGCATCGATTGGCAAGACGATCCAACGGGTCTTCGGAAAGGACGAGAACAGCTTTGCAATGTAGGTATGATCGTATTTCTACTTTTGCTTTCTATTTTGTTTTTCGCTCAACGCAAATAATTTAATATCATTTTTTGTTGTTTCCTTGGTAATGATTGAATGCTTGATACACAAATTCCAGTTTGCAGATCGCAGCTGATGGAAATAGTCCGCATCTAGTGTCCTGCAATGATGTGAATACCATGGACATGTCATTCGTGAGGGCCTTTGACACTATGCTATTTGGGCCACTGCCTGCAGGAGACCGTTCAACCGAAAGGCATAAACATCTACATAGCTCCTGCTCCCAAGCCGAGCACGAGATAATGAAACGTCGCCTGGTGGACAATTGCATTCGAAATCGGATACGAAAATGCGTAGTGATACATAACACACAAAAAAAAAAACAAAAAAAAAAAACCCAAAGCAAGCATAGACAGAACTGCCGGCACTTGTCCAGGCATGATGGGGGTATGCCTGCCATCCAAAATCCAAAATCCAAAATCCCAACCGACATGCAATACAAACACCGTCCTAGCAAACTCTTACACCAACCAACCAGATGGTACCCTTTTTTACGACCCTTCCTCCACTCTTACATCCACAGCGTCAGCTTCCCGCTCGCGTTCCCACCCGCCACCCAGTTCACGCTCGGATGGAAGTGCGCCACCGCCGGCACCGCCGTGATCCCATCGCCGTCCAGCTGCGCCAGCTGCTCCCCGTTCGCCGCGTAGATGTCCACGAACCGGTTCATGTTGCCCACCGCAAACCGGTGCACGCCGCTCCCGCCCGCCGGCCGCCGCTGCCACTGCGGCTTCAGGATTGTCACCCAGCGGCCCGTCTGGTTGTTGTGGGGGATCTTGATCGTCGGCTCGAGCTGCTGCTCAGTGAGGCTCGACGACGTCGTCTTCCAGCTGCCGGCTGCCGACCAGTCGTAGATCTTGATGGTGTCGTCGTACGACGTGGTGGCGACCTGGCCGCCGGGGCCCCAGGCGGCGTGCGAGACGGACAGCCGCGACGCGTGTTCGCCGAGGAAGGTCGGCTTGGTGACGGCGCCGTAGTCTTCGGTCTCGGTGCGCACCATCTTGCGCAGGTCCCAGACCTTGATGGTGCGGTCGAGGCTGGCCGTGACGACGAGATGGGGCTGGCGCGGGCTGAGGGAAAAGCCGCCGATCTTGTGGCCGCCGTGGAGGCCGGGCCAGCGGTCGTCCGCCCGGGACGCGGAGGGCTTGGTGCGGAGGTCGTGCCGGCCGAGCGTGCCCTGGAGCGTCGAGAAGAAGACGAGGTTGTGGTTGTCCGAGGCAAAGTCCATGCAGGAGATGGCGGCGTCGGCGTCGGCGTCGTCGGGCGCGTAGACCTCGACCGACTTTTGCTTCTGAATGTCCAGCTTGCGAATGGTCGTGTCGTACGAGGACGTGTAGACCGAGTTGGGGTCGGTGTCGAGGACGGCAATGCTGGAGATCGTGCGGGCATGCGGCTTGAAGCCGATGATGACCGGCTCGGGCACGTCGGCATCCTCGTCGTCGTCGGCGTCTTCCTCCTTGACAGGGACATCGGGCTGCTGCGAAGCGTCAAAGATGCCCAAGCGGCCCTCCTTGTCGCCGGCAAAGATCAGAGGTTTGTCTTCGGTCGGGTGGAATGCCATGGCATAAACTCGATCTTTGGTGAGTTTGAGGTCTGCACGCCAAAAGAGATATGATTAGTTCAGACGTCACACCAGTAGTCAATGCCTGTCGCCTGCTCACCTTTGACCTCAAACGCCTCGTACAGCTTCAGCCCATTGAGTTCCTTGCGCAGACTCTTGAGCTCGGCGTCGGTCGTTTCTTGGACGTCGTCTTCCGTAAAAGTGCGCACACCCGGCTGTGCGCCGACCTTGAGCGCGCCCAATCCCTCGAGACTCCCTTGCCACCACCGCCCGTCTACTTGGATGTCGCCCAGCTGCAGGTCGCCGCTGACGCGCAGTCGCTTCTCGCGCACAGTCGCCTGTGCCTCGGCAGCGTCGACTTCAGCCTTGCGCTTGAGGGTTTCGGGGTCCGCGTTGGAGCCAGCCACACGCGCGCTGCGGCGGGTGGGCATGGCCGTTTCTCGCTTGACTGGTTCGGATCGGAGTCGGGGCGTCGACCGTTTGGCCGGCGCGGCCTTTTTCTGTGCGGCGGCACCAAAGACCTTGGCGGACGTCTTGGAGATGGAGTTGAGGATCTCATTGTTGACTTTGGCGTTTTCGGCGCGACGGCGCTCAAAGGCCGTCAGGCCATCCGCAGAGGTTGCCATTGACGAGGGGGGGGACGGGGGGGACAGAAAATAGGAGAAAGATAGAAGCGGAAGGGAGATGGAGAGACACAGTTGGTTATACAAACTGGTCAGACAGTGTTGCTGGCCATACAAAGAATGGGGGGGGGTTGCACCATTTGTCGCGATCTGGATAGGCAGGAACCTACCAACGGTGGGAAATGGAAAAGCGCGTCGCAGCCAAAACGCTCCAGGCAGGTGTTCCGGTGATCTCGCGTTAAGTGGGTGGGTACGCGGTGGTCTGTGCGCCATTGCATTTGGTCTCCTGAAAAAAGGTTAGCGCAAAATGGAAATTTACCAGAAAGATTTTTTGAGAGCTTTGCAGAGCTTTAGGAAGGAAAAGGCCCAAAAAAAAATTTTAAATTAAAAAGAAGACTCTGAAGACTGAAGACTGAAGACTGTCTCAAAGCACAGCGTCAGTGGCTGTTCCCGTCCAACATGGCAGCCACGTTTCTTCCTTTTCTCTATCCGGCACGGATTGTGCAAAGGCCTATACGGGCGCCGGTTGTCCGACAATTCCTCCGGTCCCTGCACAACACGACCGCCCTGAACAGCCGACAGAAACGGGCAACACGAATCAGCCGCGATCCGATCCCGTTTGAGCTCCCGCCCGATCTCGACGAGAGCATCCTGCCCGAGAGCAAAACTCTGGGGAAAGGAGAGGACGAAGACATGGGCACGATTACCCCGATGGAGAAGCAAGCATTCGACCGCATTTTCCACCAGATGGCCAAAAAGAACGAACACGACGAGGTCCAACTGCGGCAATACCAACACCAACACCAGCACCAGCATCAGAACCAGGATGCCGAGGACCAGATGTTCAAGGTGACAACGAGCAAGACGACGTCCCGGGTGAACGCACTCATCGGCGAGGCCTCGGAGACGTCGGAGACTATTGCGCGGGCCAGGCGCCGCGACGAGGTGTCCCAGCGGAAGGCCGCCGTGGCCGCGGAGGCCGAGGCGGTGCGCAAGGCGGACAAGTCGATGGAGCGGATGGCCATGACGCTGGACAACCAGCGGCACGAGGTGCTGCGGAAGCTGCCGCGGAGTCTGCGGACGGCGGCGAGCCGGGCGATGGGTGTCAAGGAGCTCGAGGAGGCGGAAGGAGGCGGAACGGCGGAAAAAGACGAGGACAAGCGGCGCCTGCCGGTCGAGCCGATCATGGGCGAGCATGCGGCCCTCTTTTTCCAGACGGAGGCGATCCAGAAGACGGCGGCGGCGATGCAGCAGCTGCGGGAAGAGCGGCAGCGCAAGATGGAGGTGGTGATGCTGTCGCGCAAGAGCGACTTTGCGCTGTGGGAGTACATGGAGCAGCACGTGTTTGCGCTGGTGGACGAGCTGGAGCTGGACCGCTCGGGGAAGGGCCGTTCCAAGGAACGACAGGCGGAGCAGGAGAGGCTGATGAAGCAGAAGGAGCTGGAGCAGAAGACCAAGCGGGAAACGAAGAGGACAAGACGGGTCGGGGCCGGCCTACCGGCGGCGGTGACGGCAGCGACGACAGCGACGGCGCGGACGAGTGCAGCAGATATGGCGATGCAGAAGGAGATGGAAGAGAAGGGGACGAAAGAAAAGGAGGGGGTGGAAGAGGCGTGGAACTGGGAAGAAGAAGAAGAGGGGGGCGACATGGAAGACGACGCGGGCGAGCAGGTCGACCCGCACAAGGCAGACGAGGGCCTGGTGATGGTGCTCAAGCTGGCGGGCAAGCGGCTGTCGAAGCGGCGGCTGGCGGAGGTGGCGCTCAAGACGTACGGGCCGATGTACCCGTCGCTGCTGCTGCACGGGCTGAAGCTGTTTGCGCGGCACTACGACGGCGGGCAGACGTCGCCGTTTGCGCGGGCGGTGCTGCCGCAGATCAAGGCGCGGGGGCTGGCGTCGTACGTGCTGGGGGCGAGCACGCCGTTCTACAACGAGCTGCTGCAGCTGGAGTGGGCGCGGTACGGCAACATGGCCGCGGTGTGGGCGCTGCTGGAGGAGATGCAGCGGGCCGGGCTGGCGTTTGACCGGGGCACGCTGGCGGTGCTGCAGAGCATGGAGTTTTACGTGCTGCCGGTGTTCCGCGGCAACGGCGGCGGCAGCAGCAGCAACCTGGGCAGCAGCAGCAGCTTTACAAACTTCAGCGAGCGCAACAGCAGCCGCGACAGCACGGACGCCGAGCGCAACCTCTTTGTGGAAACGGCTCTGCGGCAGCTGCCCGACTTTCAGAACTTCCCGGCCCAGCTGGCATACTGGCGACAGCAGGTGGAACGGGGTGTGCGGCTGAACGAGCCCAGACGATAGGTGGTGGTGGTGGTGGTGGCGGTGGTGGTAGCCATCGGTGGATAGCGGTGAACCGGGTGGCTGGTTGGTGCTGGCCAGTCCGAAAGGGGGAATGAATGTACGAATACAGCGCACTACAGCACCAAGCGGGCGCTGCAATGATTAGCCGCACAGGCCGCCCTGGGGTTGGTTGTTGTTGCAATTCGAATGTAAGATTATGCATGTACCAATGAGCGGAAAGCTGGAAAGGGGAAACGGGCGAAACGGGCGAAACGGGCATAATGGCATTTTGGCATTTTTGCATAGATAGAGAGATACTAGCTCGGTTTGCGGGCGAACCCCCCGGGAATAGAGGAGGAGAGAAGTCTCAACCCATCCCTCTCCTGCGCATGTGCGCTCTGCGACGACGACGACGACGACGACGACGACGTCTGTGTGCTCTCGCCTGCTCACCATGTACCGATCCTTGCGCCATCTTGTCCCTGCGGCTGGGGCGCGGCCGCTCCGGGGCCTGGCGACCAGCGCTGCGCCCAAAAAGCCTTACCGCCTCGTGACCGTCAACCCGGTGCCGGAGCGCGCCGAGCGCGTGGTCGGCATGGTCGTGGCCAAGCTGCAGGACACCCACGCGATCGAGCACGTGGGCAATGTTCCGTGTAAGGGAAAAGGAAAAAAAAGGAGTTTGACTGCTGCGTTGCTGACCAGGAGCATGAACCAAACAGCCGCGGAGCTGGTGACCGCCGCCGTCTTCAAGCTGGACCCGGATCTGCTGGTGAGTGCAACGACGATGCGGCCGCACCCCAGGGCACCGCGATGCTGACACGCCCAGTTCTGCGCGTCCTCGTGGACACCCGAGCAGAGCAGACGCATCCTGGCGACCGCCCAGGCCGCCAAGCCGGACCTGCTCACCTATGCGCCTCCCCACGGGATGCACGGCGCCGGCGGGCCCGAAGGGCTGTCGACACACCTGGCCGAGAAGCTGAAGCAGCTGCTGGGCGGAGGCAAGGCGTAGAGATCCGGCGGACGGGGGGGGGGGCGTGCTTCTTTCAGGCGATGTGGTGCAAAGGGGACAATGCTGAAAGAAATACAGCGGCAACGCAAAAGAGACGCGACACCACGGCAGAAGAACACTATTACTTAGACTGTACGAGTAGACGCAATGAAATGCAAGCCAAGACCCAGCTCCTTTTCCTCTCTGCCGGCTACGCCTGTCTGCCGCCTGTCAAAACTGCATGAACCCGTGGGCGGGGAGGGGGGGAAACCAGATGTTCCCATGGGTTTTTTCCCCTCTCTCTCTCTTAGCCGAAGCGGACATAACAAAACGAAATCAGGCCATCGCACGAAAAAGGCCGTGGAGAAAGGGTTTTTTTAGGGACCAGTTTGTGGAGAACGCCGTCGTGGAGAAAACGGAACCCGACTCGCGAGCCCTTCCAGACGAGACACATCGACGGCTCAGTTGAGGAGACAGACATTGGCAGGCACTGGCAGGCATTGCGAAAGGATCGTGAGGCCTCATCGCGAGACCGCCACAGCCGCACACTCTTTTTTTTCTCGTCCGCAGCGCACACCGGCCCCCGGATATCCCGCCCACCTCGCCTGACAACTCGGCGCGCCGTCTCGCCGAAGCCGCCACTCTTCTGGTCCATTGGGACGGGCGACAGCGCACCGCCCGTCCAGCAAGCCGCTCTTCGCCATGGCCCCGACACCGTCCCCCTACCGGGCCTTCCTCCCGGACCTCTCCCTCCCCCGCTTCACCACCATGAAGCACCAGGACGCCCACCAGTACGCCGCCGCCTTCAAGGCGTCCCGGCAGCCCCCCTGGCTGCACGGCCTGTACGTCCGCTGGCAGCAGCTCTGGGCCGAGCCCTACCGCGGCCTCACCAGCGACGGCGTCGTGCGCCCCGACCTGTTCGCCCTCCAGGACGAGGGCATCGGCGCCGCGGCCGCCGCCGCCGCCGACACGGTGGTCGCGCGGGCGCGGGAGGACGCGCGCTTCGCGGCCACGGGCAAGCCGCTCGTCTACCACGTGGACGACCCGACCTGGCGCATGTGGTCGAACCCGGAGTTTTTGCTGAGCGACCGCGGCGTGCGGCTGGACGAGGTCGACGCGCCGCTGCGGGACGCCTGTCTGGGCCTGCTGGCGGCGTCGCTGTCGCCCGAGGGCTACCAAAAGGCCCGCGGCGCCATGCGCATCAACGGCTTTCTGGGCGACCTGGTGGGCGCGCCGGCCGTGATGAACGACCTGTCGTACAACCTGGTGCTGTACGGCACGCCCGGGTTTGCGGACCGCTACGACGCGACCCGGGGCACG
Organism: Raffaelea ambrosiae; assembly: GCA_002778195.1. Classification (NCBI taxonomy): domain Eukaryota; kingdom Fungi; phylum Ascomycota; class Sordariomycetes; order Ophiostomatales; family Ophiostomataceae; genus Raffaelea; species Raffaelea ambrosiae. Next base: position 397,457 of record PCDI01000014.1, read on the forward strand.
CCGCGGCCGTGGGGCTTCTCCTTCTACGGCCACCACCTGTGTCTCAACGCCTTCTTCATCGGCACGCAGATGGTCCTGTCGCCCGTGTTTGTGGGCGCCGAGCCCAACGTCATCGACGACGGGCCGCACGCCGGCACGCGCATCCTGGCCGCCGAGGACGCCCTGGGCCTGCAGCTGATGCAGAGCCTGCCGCCCGCGCTGCAGGACCAGGCCACCGTCTACCGCCGGCTGCACGACCCGGCCATGCCGCGCGGCCGCTGGAACCACGACGACCAGCGCCACCTGTGCGGCGCCTCGCGCGACAACCGCGTCGTGCCCTACGAGGGCATCAACGCCGGCGCCGCCATGGACGCCGCCCAGCAGGCGCTGCTCCTGCAGATTGTGGCCGAGTTCCTGGTCCTGCTGCCGGCGTCCGCGCGCGCCCGCCGCCTCGACCTCGTCCGCCAGCACCTCGCCGAGACGTACTTTTGCTGGATCGGCGCGCACGGCGACGACGACGCCTTCTACTACCGCATCCAGAGCCCCGTCATTCTCGTCGAGTTCGACCACCACTCGGGCGTCTTCCTGACCAACAAGGAGCCCGCCCGCTTCCACACCCACACGCTCATCCGGACCCCCAACGCCGGCGACTACGGCATGGCCCTGCGGCCGCTGATCCCGTCGACCGTCGAGCAAAAGTTTCTCTGGGAGGGCTAGGACGCGCGGATGCACGGGGAAGCATTTGATGGCAATGTCTTTTTTGGATGAATTCACCTGGAGTAGCGAGGGCGGGTAGAGCGGTGTTTCCGAAACATTTCAACATTTTTTTGTTACAATTTCAACAATTCCAGCAGTTTGAATTTCCTTCTTTCCTTTTGAAGACGGTGTATTGAATGTACATATATCAAAGGCCGAATCTCTCTATGGAAACAGCTCGGGCTGCTTTTCTTCTTTGTTTCTTTCATACAACGTATCAAGACAAGTGTGATAACACACCTGAATCCCCCCAACAACAAGCATACCATGGCCATGCACCATTTCCTACAGTCTTGCTTGGAAAACATCCAGTAAAAACATGCCTCTCCCCCCCAACACTACCGGATCACCTCGTCCGTCCTTGTGAACAGCTCGGACGCACCCGCCTGGGGCGCGGTCTTCCTCGCCATGGCCCGGCCCATCAGCTCAATCGTGTCCTCGCACGCAATCCGCTGGTGCTCCATGTGCGGGAATTTGCTGTGGCACTTCTTCCTGCGGTACGAAAACCACTGCGGGTGCCGCTTCGCAAAGTCCTTGTGCAGGGCCTCGTACTCCTTGGTGTCCGGGTGCCCGTACAGGTGGTGCACCAGCGGCGGATCCGCCAGGGCCTCCAGGCGCTGCAGGGGCGAGGTCCAGGCGTCGTAGGCCTGCGTGATGCAGCGCGCCGCCAGCGCCCAGGTGTCCGGGCCCGTGCCGCCCATGTGCCACTCCTTGAGCGGGGTGACGTAGACGTGGTCGCCGTTGTACGAGGTGAAGCTGCTCCCTTCGGAGTACGGGCGGTGGTAGGCCAGCACCGCCGCCCGCGACTGCGCTGCGGACGGGGACTGCATGGCGGCGAGCTGCTGCCGCAGCGCGGGCTGGGTCGCCAGCGGCGCCATCAGCACCTCGAACAGGAGCAGGCTGATCATGCGCTGGCGGCCGGCCCGCGCGGCCAGGTCCAGCGCCGCCCAGCAGCTCTGGCCGGCCGACAGACAGACAAAGCGGTCGACGCCCAGCGCGTCGAGGAGGCCGAGCACGTCGCGGGCGTGCTCCTCGTAGCTGAAGTCGGTCGGGATCGGATCGCGGTTGATGCCGTGGCCGCGGAAGCACACGGCGATCACGCGGTAGTACTGCGCCAGGAGGATCATCATGCCGCTGAACTCGCGCACGCCCTGCCCCCAGTCGGACAGCGCGACGATGGCCGGGCCGGGGTTGAGGTAGCCGACATCGTTGAAGGTGACCTCGTGGCCGTTGATCGTCTTGGTGTAGATGCCGAACGGGGTCGGGATGCTCCTCCGCTGAATGTCGACAGTCGGCATGGTGGTGGCGGCGGTGGTGGCAAAGAGAATACCAGCTGGGCTCTATGTGTTTTCTTTCACGGGTTGCGGTCGGCAACCCATTGTGCGATCCGGCCAATCCTTACTACTTCGCTTTTTCTTATAGGACATGGTCTGGAGATTCACACCACGTGCTCGCGTCATAGGTTCACTCCGTATATTACCCGCTGCCAGCCTTGGCACAGCCTCAATGAGGCTTAGAGGGCTTAGAGGGGGCCCGTACCAGCTTCAGCAATCCAACTGCTTTCAATCCCAAATCTCTTCGAACCTCATTCCTCGTCGCCCGGCCTCTGCTTGCCCGCCGAGACATGACGCACGGCCGATGGACCGTCGCTTGAAGCGGTCCGCCGCTATTCAGTTGTGGCCTAGCGACTTGTGCCAGGCAACGGGCGCTATTGATGGCATCCTCGTTGTCGGCGGCGTCTCGAAAGGTGGTTCGAAAGTAGAATGCCCGGAGCCTCTGTGCCACCGCCCAGTAGACAGGCGGGAAGGCAGCGCAGAATTGAGGTATAGAGGCCACAGCGCACTATGAACATCAACCTTCTACCAGATGCTCGCTGGAGTGTCTGCTGTTGCGTGCGATATTCGTAGTTGCAACCATTCAATGGCTCTTTAACAGATGGCATCAGATTGCCCTTAAGCGTGTACATCTACTTCAAAAATACACTATTCGATCGTATGGCCTGCCACTTCTGCCTTGCCAACTACTTCTCCGTCATTTCGGTATCCTCCAGAGACGACGAATCTAGATCCATGCTCTCTCCGCTCTGCTCGCTCTGCTCGCTCCCCTCACTGTTCCCACTGGATTCCTTCTCACTCTCTGCATCACCCTCCTCGCTGTCTACACTTTTCATGCTTTCGTCGCCGTACTCCGGAATTTTCTTCCGACTGTCCACAATCTCGACCTCTTCGTCCCCGCCCCTATCACTATCATCATCGCTGTCGTCGGAACTACCGCCATCTTCACTCTCGGATATGTCACTGGCATGATGGACACCGACCAGTTGCCCGCCATATTCGTCTTCAAAATCCGCACCTTCTTCCTCCTCCTCCTCCACCGGCTCCTCTTCTTCTGTCACGCTGTCGCTATTATGGGCTGGACTCGACTGGCTAGCATGGGTTGTTCGGCTCCCATCTGAGCTTCGCAGGGCCTTCTTTTCGCGAAAACCCTCGACAAAGAAGGGGTGGTCTTTGCGCAGCGGTCGGCCCTGGCAAATGTAAGCGGCTGGCGTGTGCATGATGTCTTGTCCTACACGCCGCAGAGGAAGCCACTCCAGCAGGAACCCCGTGGGGTCGTCACAAAAGGCCAAGTCACATGCCTCTCCACCAAGTCCCTTCATGCGATCCAAGTATGCCTTCATGTCCATGCACTGCTCATACGTCATGTACAGCCGTCCGGCCAAGATTCCAAGCTCGATTTCTAACCAGGCCGGCAGCAGTTGGTGCTTGTGCTTTGGTTCTGGGATTGATGGCACAGCAAAGTACCGCAGTCCGCTAAAAGCAATCATCGATCTTGTCACTGGAGATGCGTAGACCAGCAAGTGTGTTTTGCATGTTGGCTTTTGAAGTTCGCGAATCAGGAGTTCAATTTCTTCGGGGATGACGATGAGTGCTGTCTGCGTCGATGGGCTCCAGAGCACCCACTCTACCGGGCGCTGTATCAACAAGGTTTGGTTAGTTTCTGACTTATCTGGCGTCAAAGTTCCAAGGCAACATACCAAGAAATCGTCAAAAGGCTGACGACCGATTTGGGTCTCGTGTCCAATGGTCCGCTGGAATTCTGAGGATACATACAGCTTCGATGCTGTCTCCCGCACGTCAAATCGCTTGCCAATGTCCGTCTGGCCAATGTATTTGAACACTTGCTCGTATCCACGGTCTCCCGACAGAATGCCATCCTGAACAAACCGTAAAATGGCAACGTGCAAGTCTGTAAACGACAAAGCCGAGTACTTGTGTGGCTTCTGCTTCTGCCGCACCTGCTCTACCTGAAACTCCACCTCCCGCTCTTGCTCAACCTCTTCGAAGGCACCGTGCTTGGTCTGGCCAGACTGCAGGTCTCCGCCTGCATACTGCTGCTGGTCGCGTAGTCTGTTTTCAAACTCCTGCAATTCTGCAGCTGCCAGTGAGCTGTGGTTACCCGCTGGATGCTGTGAGACCGTTGTCGATCCGTACAGCTGGGCCAATGTCTGGTGCTCCTGCTGTTCAATGACCTTGAGGAGTGACCGGCGCTGCATCATGTTCTTGGTGGATGCACAATGCTTGATGTGAGCGTCTGTACGGCGGCAGAAGTCAAATCCATGGGACAGATACAATGGGCGCATTTGTTCGTTTGCTCGACAGGTCTGTTCCAGAAGCCAAGTGACCACATGCGGCGATTGTAGGTCTTTGGCACGCAGGGGATTGTTTTCCCGACTGCAGACGTCGACGATGCTCTGTTCGACCTCGGGTGGCGCGAAGAAGACAACAGACTGTGTCGAACCAAGCTGTCGAAGCCTCATTGCAGCTGTTTCGTTAGCACGAGAAAGCAAAGACAAAAAAAAAAAAAACCACAAGAAAAGAGCAAGAAAAGCCCACAAATAAACGAATAGAGGAAGTGAATGAAACAATAAATAAGAACGAAAGAACGCTTCACGCTAACCGTGCACAGGCGCACATGGCGAGGCAGGATTGAGAACAAATAAACGAAAGAACGAATGAGCGAATAAACGAAAACGGATGTCAAGCCGCTCACCTTGGACTGTGTGGTCCTTGGTCTGTCCCAGTGCCAGAGTCAGAGCACCCCTGGCCTCCCGAGGCAGCAACAGATCCACGCCACGCGTGTGAGCTTCATCAAAGTAGACGAGGCACCGGTCCAGTCGATCGACAAATGGCGTTGCCAACAGAGGCCTGTTGGCTGTCGTGGAGTTGCGAAATTTCACCCAGGCACGGTTGTCGTTTTCACCAAAAAAGACGGCCGCCGGGGCCTCCTTATCGGCTTTCAGCCATGCCTTCACCAAGCTCTCGTTGTCCTTCTCAAGGATGTAAGCACCAGCATCAATGAGAATGCGCGTCTTGCTCTCTACAAGATTCTGTAGCAGTTCGTCCTCTGTCCAGCGGCATCCTCGTGTGCCCGTCGACACGTAGTTGCGGTTGCGAGCCTGTAACAGATATGTCAACACCTCTGCATTGGTCTGCCGGAGACTTGGCAGGTCATCCTGCTGCACGTTCATGGGCAGCATCATCTTGTTGTCATTCGTGCCACTGAATCCTGTTGTCCTCGCCTTCGAGCGCTGTTCTGCAATCTCTTTAGCTTTCCTGGCTGTCCTGGTCAGTCTGGCTTTGGATGTTTTCTCGGGGTTGAATATCGGCAGGTCCCAGGCAGATGCCTGCAGCTTTACCGAGAACTGGTGGGCATGCACCGGAAAGACAAATGTATTCAAGTAATGGTCGATGACGGGCCGGGACAGACAGAGATACTTCCACAGCGTCTCGACTTGGCCCTCGTCATCAACGTTGATCACATTCCAGTGCACCAGAGATTCTGGTAGCTGGGCAGCTACGTTTCCCGACGCCCATCGCTCGTACTCTGTCGCAGGGTCATCCGTGTGCTTCAGGATGTACTGCAGGCCCTCTCGAAACTGGTTCTTGCTTAGCCCAGAGTAGTAGAACGACAAGCAGGTGAAGATGATGGCCACGTCAGGGTGGCCAAACTCGGAGCGCTCCGAAGGAACGCCTTTGGCCTCGAAAGGCACGGCAATGGGCCACCGCTTTGGGTGTAGCCCATACTGCACGTTCCAGCGCTTTTTCAGACACGTCAAGAGAATTTTGTGCATGAGTAGACCGCGCACCAACAGGAGACCAGCAGCTGCGGAGCCCGACTCTGGAAATAGGCTGGCCGCTTGGTGGATGTAAGTGTCGCAGCCGGTATCAGTCAAGGCCTTCTCAAGCAATTTCCGGGTATCCCGAGGCAAGGTAGCCGACTGGACTTCTTTCTGTTTTCCGATCCTGCTGGGAGACGGGCGGAAGAATGGAATCTGACCGCTGCTGATGCTCTCCACGAGACACTGGTGCAGAGCGTCCTCGATGTCCGTGTGCAGGATGTAAATCATCGGAAATCCGCCGCCAGATCGCTGAATGACCTCAATGCTGTGGGGATATTTCTGGCACAGACTTGGGATATTGTCTTCGACAAGAGCGAGCAGCGCTTCGACCAGTCGCCACCGATGTGGTGCACCATCAACAGCGGTCAGCTGGCCACTTGGGTAGACGAGCTGTGTCCGCACGGCCAAAGTGAAATCGGATTCGTCGAGCACGTCACGACATAATTCACGAGAAAGCAATGTCTGGAAGTCGATCATGCGGCCGGCTATGGTCAGTCTGTTGTCTACCAGACACTGCAGGCCGCTCAGTTTGAAGGCGAGGACGTGCTCTGGTGCTGCCAGCAGTATGTCATGATGCACAAGCAGGTCATTGTGGTGCTTTTCAAACAAGGCCACTCTGTCTTCGGCACCAGGACCCGATGCTGTGCGCCTCGAGAACGGCACAAGTCGAAGCTCACGTCCAACCAGACCACCCAGTCGCGACTTCACAACTTGGCTGGTCTGCAGAATCAGGGCTTTGGGAACGATAAGCCGGCCCACTTGCGTTCCATCTGCCAAAACTGCCATGGCCATCGGCACGATGCAGGACGTTTTTCCTATAAAAGAAATCGTTAGAGGTTACTCAAATTGTCCGACCAGTGAGAGTTTATGAATAAAGGAGATTAAGTAGAAGACAGGAGAAGATAATTCCATGAGAATCAAAAGGAACTCACCTTTTCCCATGTTCAGCTGCATCAAGGAGTTCTTCCGTGATTCCGGAGAAATGATGGCGTTTGCCACATCAACTTGCTCTGCACGGATGAGTAAGTCGCTATCGATTTCCATGAGAAGCCAGTCCGGGTTCTCAATGGGGTCCCAATTCTCGTGGCCTCGGTTTGCATTCTCTTCCGTTGCCCGCCTCGAATCTCGCTTGCGTAGAGCGCGGCGAATTCGAACCCGTCTCTGGAGTTCGGTGATGGAACGGCCATACGAGACCAGCAACTCTTTGCCGTTGGACCCATACACGTGTTTGTCGCAGGACCTCAGAAGCTCTAATATAGAGACAGGCGTCAGGCGAGGCCAAAGGCCGGACATCTCCAGCCAGTTTGGGCGTGTATCAGTACCTGAACGTTCAGAGAGAAACACCCCGATGGTCCGCAGTCTTGAGAAGACCTCTGCAGTGGAGTCTTGAATTTCATCACGAATCATGCTCAAGTCAGGCTCTGTTCTGGATAGAGTACCGCTCTGGTGCTCTTCCCTGTGGAGCTTTTCGAGGGCCACCAAGCTCCCAGACAAATCCTGGCCATAAGTTTGCCGCAAAATATCTGAAGAGGATGAGAACAGCGATACGATCTGCTTGAGCTCGGTGAATTCAGCCGGTGCAGTGTAGTCAGACAGCGCTTTCTGAGACACAGGAAGACTCTTGGGCTCTTGTCGCGAACGCACCGCAGGCGCATCTCTCCCAATCAACGACCTGAGGCAAGGAATGGTGCTATTTCGGTGTTCAACAAAAGACCTGTCACCCGGGCCAGCCGTGGCGAGGAAACTTGGTGGACTCTGGCTCCTCGCAGCTAGTGGTATCGTGCTGAAGGGCTGTAAGGCAGATTGTAGTTCGGACAGGTAATCAGAAAAGTCATTGTTCTGACGAAGACGCTCCCATTCTGGTTGGAGGGTCTCAAGGACTTCATCCACATCGATGGCATCCGAATGGAAGTCCCCAACGTCCGGTTTCTCTCTTTCGGGCCACTGGTGATACAGAATGTGCTTGAGTTCTAGTCCCTCTGACTCGCACCGTTTCTGGTGCTCTGCATATCTCACCGCGTCCACCTGCTGGAGCTCCTGTGCTGCTTTCCTATTCCCGCCTGTATGTATGATAGTCTTTGCGCATGAAGTGAACTTGATATAAGCTGCTGATACATAATTTTCCAGCGTTTCCAACGTCAAAAGCTCATTTGGGTTGAACCGAGAATACGTGACATGCGGAGGGGGCTGCGGGGACTTGAGCTCAGGAACGTAGGAAATAGCAGCGAGTAGGCGAACAACATCCATGTCTGTCTTTGGGCTAAAAGCATGAAGAGACAATCCGAACATTATGTCGTACTTCTGGTCAGGGGTGGAATTGCGGCACAGCTCCAAAAGGCTCCCGAAGCGCTCGCCTAGTGTTGAGTTATCCATGAGTGTGCTGATGGGCGTGAGCTTGGTGTTGCAGGGTAACCCAAAGCCCCCAATTACTTGCCAACCGTCGAAGATGTCCGGAACGGGTTTGTGCATGGGAACCACCTTCTTTTTCTCGACAAGCATGCGGACAACATGTGAGACAGCGGCAATGTTGTTTCGCCCAACACCTGTGGAATCTTCAGAGCATCCAAGAGAGACATACAGCGCGTCCAAGTCGTGAAGTCGGGCAAATGAATGGTCGTGAGGGTCCAAGCACCTCACTCGTTGGTGCTGGAGCTCTCCCCGTGTCGAAAGCGCTGCCTCGCTATTTTTTCCGGCGTACTGTCTCGTGGATGTGAAGAAGTGATCGTCGAGAATTCGCAGTCTTTCTTCCTTCCCGAGTAGCTCATTCACAATGCGAGCATACCTGTCGTTCTGCATACTTGCGGGGAGGCGCTGGTTCCAAAATACAGTCTGGAGAACCCTCTTGTGGGGTGGGTAAAACTCGCGAATAGGCGCCAGACGCTTGATTTGTTCTAGAATGTCCGTATTGCTTGCATCAAGAGCAGACATGGGTTGGCATCGTCCAGATTGAAGACTGTGGATAGCCTCCTCTTCCCCAGTGCGGCCAGTGAGCGGATCTGGCTCTGGAAGAGACGTGACTGCGTGTAGAAGCACCTTTGTGAACAGCAAGACGGGCTCTGGGTGACATGTCAGCCGCCCGACCAGTTGGTCAATTCCGTACCGAACATACCCCTTTGCGTTGGCTGTCTTCCTCCTAAATGCCCGGTCCAGAACTGTGTGCGACACCACTCCGTCGGCCAGTTGATTGTAATGAATCGTTCCCAGAGGCACAATCATACTTCGGTTTGTGTAGTCGTGGATGTCTCTCAGAACAACCATGCTTTGAAAGCCATATAGGCAGCCTGCGTCCTGGTTGGGGTCGACTTCGGCGCCTAGCTCATTGCACACAAGACGGCCTTTGGAAGACACGACAAAGGACAAATCGAGATGCCGGAACTCTGCGGACAAATCGCCCATCGTCGGTTGGAACACTGTCAGTCTCTGTGCATCCTCAAAGCGACCAAAGACCTTTGCAAGCTTCTTGCAGACAGGAGAATCCGGGTCTACCAGATGCACCTTGCGACGCTGAGCTGTTCGTTGGCGGATGTCCAATTTCCAGTGACTCGGTAGAAATTTCCATTTGGATGGCTCGCGGCGGATCTCGAGAATTTTCCGTTTGTGACTGAACCAGTGAACACAGTCATCCAGCAGACCACGAGGTAGGTCTGGTTTGCCTCTACTGTCGGTGAAGATTTCTCGGGGCACATGCTCAAAGATTTCCCCGCGCGTATTCCGAGCCACGATGACTGTTTTCCCATTGCGGAGCCCCAGATGAATCTCATGCTTCTCAAACGGCGCGGCCAATTGGTAACTCATGTCCATGAGAGCCGACGGGTACGTTAAAAGATGGCGGTCTCCAAATAACTCTTTCACGCAAGGCGAGTCCCTGATTGCGATTGGAAGTTTCCCAATTGTCTGCCCGTTCACAAGAAGATGACCACTGACATAATGGAGATCAACTCGTTGCGCTACCGAGCTGCTCCCGGCTTCGGGAACGGTTGTGGCTGTAGTCCATTCACTGGTGGATGGTGTGGGACGTTCCCAGGCACCAAACGTCCAAGTCGGGACCGCTTCTTCGTCTTCATCCAGAAAACTCTCGCACGACTGTCCTATGCCCCATGCTACAGCCTCACTGAGACTCTGGGGGTAGTGATCCATTGCAGCCTCAATTGCGGGCTTTAACTTGTGCGCCATGATGGAGTCTCGGACGAGCATATTCCTGTCGACTTGAGACAAATTGGCAATATCCACCACCAGGCTTTGCTGCAGGGCAATGGACGCCCGAACAAAATCACATAGATCAGAAGAGGTGAATACGCACTCTTCAGTGACTCTGTCTGGGACAAAAGTAGTGAATGTGCGGCGACAAAGCAGAGCTGCCTTGAGTGCGTACAACGACGCCCTCTGAGCACTCTCTCCATCGGTAGCCAACGCGACCTCAGGTCGCAGCGCATTAATCCACTCCAGAGTAGTTGAGCGGGAAGACTGAAGTAGACTCATGGCTGATTTTCGAACAAATTTGGAACCGGATAGGTCGTGGCATCGAAGCAGGATGGTGATAAGGAGCTCCATAAGGTTGGACTCTCGCCAGTTGGAACGTATGGTGCTGATTCGATTGGAAACTTGTTTGATGAGACAAGTCACAAAGTCACTGTTAGCAAAACCAGCATGGCAAACGCTGAGGGCGGCGGTTTGGTCGGGCAAGATGGATGTACAGCCACCCTCCAAGGGGTCATCAGGCCCAACTTGGTGGATGAGATGGCTGAGGGTGAGAACGGTGTCCAATTTGCTCAAGTTTAAGTTGGAAGACCCCAACTCTGTGAGAATGGTAAGCCAACGTCTGGATGTTCCTGAAAGCACTCGTTGGAAGGCTTCAAATTCGTGAGCAGACAGTTCCGATGGGCACTCCGGCCGGCTTGCAACAGCAGCATAGGACGAAGGGCCGTCTGGATTGGTATGCGGGTGCGTACTCGGCGGCAGCACCGTTTTCTCCAGTCCTCTAGGAATGTGAACACCACAAATGTGTGCTAGGGTCATCGGCATCTCGGGTTCCCTCACCCACTGTTTGGTATCGCGGTCGTACAGTCGAAATTCAAGAGCTAGTGGTACCAGAACACGGTGCAGCTCAGTTTTCATCTTCTGTTTCTTGAAGTGTGTCTGAGAGGTTGACTTGACTGACGACGCGATAGATATGCCGCTCCTGGGGATGGACTGGGCAAAGCGGGAATATGCTTGGCATTCGTGGAGGTGTTGCATGACGGGTTCCTGCTTCGGTTGGGTTGGATAAGCCAGCCGCGCCAGGATCTTCCAGGTGGTCGTCCTATAGTTGGCAATATGCAGTGGTATGGCCAATTCGAAGACGACGGCGGATGCCGTGGCCGGGCAGTCTGGTAGAAGATTTTCATAGATTTGAATCCTCATCTTCCTGCGTCTGCGCTTGAGATAGCACGTTTTGCAGCCGTGGACATCCTTTCTTCCGTCTGGGAGAATGCTGCACATGCATATCCCTCTGGCGATGTCTTCAGTCATCCGGTCATAGTCATGAGAAAGTCGCTCCAGTTCTCTCTGCTTTTTGTCACGACTCTCCTTTTGGACCGCTGCAATGCTTGTGTGCAGTTGAGTCATGTGCGGCGAGTTCTTCTCGTAGCGAGTTCCGAAACAGTTCTCGTCGATTGGACCGAAGATTGTTTTAGGGGACCAGGACCCAGCTTTTCGCTCTCTGAGATAACTCTGGATACGACGCAAGCGCTTCATGTCCTGGAGTGTGGGCAATTGGAGCTGGTCGAGAAGCTCGGGTCCAAATAGCGGAGCGTAGTCTTCCAGCATGGGCGTGGCTTCTATGGCAAACGCATCCATTCGTGTCCAAAGGTCGAAAATATTCAGTAGAAAGATGCTCATGTTCTCTGGGTCTCCCAAGAAGATAGATGTCAGGTTTTCTACAAGGTTGTTGATCACGACCGACACCTTCGAGCAACGGTCCATGGGACCGTATTCTGGCCATAGCCGCCTCTGCCAGGCAAGAGACGCGTGGTCCCGGGCTTTGTCCACGCTTCGCATAGCGTTCACATATGTGTCCTCGAACTCTTGTACTTTGTGGACGCCGGTTCCTTGTCCGATTTTCACGATCACTCTCAGGTGGGACTGTTCGACGGGCGAAATGTTCGGGTGGTCTTGACAACGCTTCAAGAGACTGTCCAAATACTTGCTACTGCTGGATAGCTGAAGGCGCGTATCGCTGTTGTTGACACGTTGTGGGAGCTTGGGAATTTTTCGAACATGCTCTTGTTTGAAACGAGCACCTCTATTCTTGATGTATTCAGTGCCCTTGTTGACGCAATTTCGGAAAAACCCTCTCATCGTGGTCGAAAGATCGTTGATGATTTCGGTGGTACTACTGTCTGTCGACATCGACTGTTCGAATTTGGCCAGTCTGCGACCGAGTTTCTTTTGCAGCATTGCCACCATGTCTGGCTCCATGCGCTGGTTGACGGTGTGGCCCAGCAGCTTAGCAACCAATGTATTGACCAAGATCTTGTAGGCAGCCTTTCCAACAATGGGCCCATGGACAAGGTCAAGCTGGCGCTGGAGGGAGACACGCAGGATGAGCCAGAAAGGCAGCCGACGCCAGGGCATTCTTGCAGAGTTGAAGCAGACGTCGTCGCGAACGCGCTTCTGGAAAGACCTCACGTCTGCCGTAGATCCCAACGCTTGGAGAAGAGACAGGAGCATGTGTGAGATGAGTGCCGGATTTGTGGTGTTCCGTTCCTCTTTGACAGATGCACCGGCCTTGGTGACAGAGGCGGCGAGGTGGGATATCTCTTCCTGGCTGGCTTTCTCGATGAACGACGCAAATGTGTCTTGGAAGTTCCGGTCTTCGAAGATGGCAAGAGGAATCTGCACAGCTCGGGATGGAAAGGTCCACAGAAGCGAGTTGGGCGCAGCGAGGACGTCCTGCGAGCGTGGAGAGGCCTCGAAGGCCTCGAAAATGACAACTGGATGGTTTTTGGCACTGGATATGTACTGTTAGCAGAGGATGCAGGGTGCAGAGGAGGCAGTTACAAGACGGACTCTTTATCACGGTGAATGAGAAGAGCAGCATTCTGCTCCTCGATATGGCAAATCAGAATGCGCTTCTCGGTGTCGGGGAGGGAACGCATTGCAGCCAGAAGGCTCTGACTGTTGACGTTTTCGTGGATACTAAAGCAGACCTTGAGCGTCGCTTTGACCACGCGCCAGCCATCGTGAAACCGGGCGTCCGTGTTGGACAGAAGAACATCGCATGCATCCGTGAGGCGGTCAATGAGATTGAATGCCAGGTTGCGTGTGTTGGTGTCTTCATGGTCGGGCAGGTATGGCGGCAACACGACATGGTTGAAGACCTGCTCCAACGTCACCGCAGTCGCCATTCTGGTGGATAGTTACGTGGAGTGGCCCAAGCAGAAAGGCGACATCCAGAGAAAGAGGTTCGAATGGACAAGTGCGAACGGTCGATCTGCAGACAAACTCACTGCACAATCGAGGTTTGTGAATATGGTTTGCTCAGCGAGAATGTGGACAAATCGAAAGATGCAGAGACGAGAGAAGAAGGGAGAGGAAATCCGGGAGTAAAATGGGCGAGGTGGAGGACCCAACAAAACGTTGCAGGGTGACAGCCAGAAGGGTTTGTTTTGATCTTGTGGAACGCCATGCTGGAAACCGGAGGCATCCGATGTCTTTTGTCGTTTATGCATTGCTGTGGGTGTTTCGTTTTTGTCTGGCTCTCGTTTCTCTGTCGTTATCTTTTTTTGTTTTTCTTTTCTTTCTTGGCCTGCTTTGTTCGGAACTTGACAGTGACGGCCTGGGTGGGGCATCAAGGCTGCCAGCATGAAAGAACCCCCAAAACCACTCTACCACAGAAAAAGAAAACGTTGTTCGGCTGGGAAACGCTGGATGGTGAGGCACAAAATGGGAAGACGATCCTTGGAAATGTGCATATTGGGTGGCAAATTGCAAGGGGACCGACGATAAAACAGAGACTGCCCAGAGACTGCCCAGAGACTGCTTCTGGGGGAAGGCGTGATGTAAGTTGGTCGTTCTTTCCTCTTTCGGCTGTGGGGTCGTCGTGCCTTTGCCAGAGTGAATTTGGGCCCACATTATGGGCCCAATTTTGAACATTTCGCAGAAATCTAAAGCTTGACAAAGCTCTGCAGTGCCTTGCTCCTTCTCGTCTTTGGTGATGGTCCAGCAAACAGCCATTCACCTATGAGCAAACAGCCAAGAGCTGTGGGTATCCCACTACGGCACAGAAGGCAGAGTGGTGCACAGCCCACGGCTCCCCTGACAGGCTTACTGTCGGGCTTACTGTCGGGCTTACTGGACGGCCCTGTGTCTCATTGGCCGCCTTGGAACTTTTATTTGAGGTCTACCGTGGGCTATTCCACCACCTCTGATATGCCAAGAGGCATGTGGTCAAAAATCTGGTCCGTGCTGTGTTTCCTGCGCACTTGTTGCTCTCTTAGCTGCCGACCGGGTGTGGCTGCGGGAATCCTGGCAGGCTGCAATGAATCCATTACGCAATGACTCCATTACATGGCCGAGTAGAATGTCCGGATGATATTCTATCTCGTGTTGAAACAACTGCAAAATACATTGAGAAGGCAGGCCCGGTTCTCATTTAAATGGGAATGCTATTCTGGTCGCCGAAACCACGCCGCATTACTACGGGAAGGGGAATCAAAACGTCATAGATATAAACCGAAACACAACACAGAATGAGAAACAATCATTTCTAATCCAAAGGCAAATTTTCTCCCTAGCTGTAAGTTTCCAACGCTTCTTTGGGGGTGGTTGGCTGGTTTCTTTTCCCTTTTCGTCAAGATAGACATGTCACGAAATTTGTCAGAATGTTTTTTATTCGACACAGCACATTCTCCACAACAGCAAAACTGGGCCGTAAATCAAATGCAATCCCAGAATCACAACACAGAGGATAGATTCAGCCTTTTCATCGAACCCCATGCATTTTCCGCTTGACCAGGTAGCCAAAGTTTAGATTTGAAAGACAGTATCTTCCATCGTTGCCGGTGCCGGCTAACTTCACGCTTGCGGTCCACCCAAGCTGTCCTCCGTCCGGGCTTCCACCTATTTGTTGCATCCTTTGTTCGTGCAGACCGTCAATTCGTGGATGTACCGGATCTTGCCGCCCTCGATGCGGTAGATGTTTGTGCTTGTGGTGCCCGCAGGTTTGGCCTACATCAGTTAGCCATGAAAAGAAGAAACAAGGGTAAGAATGGCTGGCACATGGATGATGAAGTGTTATTGAGAACAAAAAAAAAATCCAATGAAAACTACCATTTTATGCAAGGAAAATGAATGGAAAACAAAGTAAAGAATAAAAACAAAATAAAAACAGGAAAAATGAGACGAAAGAGACGAGGGAAGAGACAACGTCGCCGAGACACACGTACTTTGTCGATGAAGGGAAAGTTGTTGAGAATGTCCACGGCTCCATAGGCCGGGTCGATCAGATACTTGCGCGTGGTGATCTTGAAGCCATTGGGGAACTGCGGCATCTTGCACGAGTTGGTCTTGCTGTTGGGCCCGCCCGTGGCCGAGCCGCCCTCGATGCGCGAGCACGGCGTGCCAAACGGCGGCGACACGGTCCCGTCGGCCCACGAGTCGAGGTACGCATCGGCCGCGGCCTTGAGCACGGCCCGGGTGTCCTCCTTGCCCTCCGGAATGGGATCCCATTTTTCCTGCTTGTCGGCCGCCAGGTGGCCGGCGGCATTGAAGGCCCAGTCGCCGTCGTCCGTGACGACCTGTTCGATGGCGGAAATCTTGCTGTCGGTCACATACAGCCGGCTCAAGATGACGTACGGGTGCTTGTTGGAGGCGGCGTTGATCTCGATGAAGCTGCCGCACTGGTCGGTGTCGTGGAAGGTGCGGTTGAGGTCGACCGTGATCGGGTTGGCGAGGATGCCCTTGGCGATGTCGACGGTCGCGTTGTTCTCCAGGTAGGTGGCGTCGGTGGCCAACTCGGGAAAGGCCGACTTGCCCGCCGTGACAGCGGTCAGGTAGGCAGCGGCCGTGGTCTCGAGGACGGAGCGGGCGCATTCGGCGGCTGCCTGGGAGGCCAGCCCGGCGAACAGAATACTCTTGGAGATCATGATTTGAGGGGGGGGGGGGGCACCTGCCAGAAGAAGATCAAACAAATGAACGACCTGGTCAGCACAAACTTCTCGAGACGAAATGAATTTACGGCTTGGTCGACACGCAAAATACAAGACTCAGGAAGAGAGCTTGGATTGTAAGCCCCCTTGCCCGTGAAGTCTACACCCTTTCCTAAATAAGAAGCGTGCGGGGGGGGGGGGGGGGGGGGGGGGATCAATTAAAGAGCTTCGTTTCTCCCCTGCCTGTGTTTCATTTTGCCTCATACCGGCCCTTTCGCATTCTGCTGTCTGTTTCTTGTTTAAATGGATATTGTTTGTCTGGCATCGGGAGTTCGACGACCGGCCTAAATTCGATCGCGGTACTTGGAAGGTGGTCTGGACTTGGATTTATCCGCGAAATGTATGGTCCTTAACGGATGTACTTGGATGACAATTGTAAGCTTGGCAGCAAAATCGGGCACTTGGAAAAAGAAGAACGCCGTAAGTAATGAGAGGAAGGCATTGTTAGTCAATCCAATAAATACGTAGTGTCCATTTTCGAATGGAGTTCGTTTGGGAGCTCATTTTCAGCAGCTGAAGACAGCACAACTCTTCTCATATGAGACGACCTCGTCTGCGTCACCTAAATCGTACACAAAAATCCACCAAAAAAATATTCACCATGCCACCACCCCGTCCTTGTCGATGAACTTGCCTGTGTCGCCGTCCCTCTCGCCCTCAATGATGCTCCGGATGAATTTCCCGCCCAGCGACGCATCCTGGGCACCAATGGCCTTGACAATGTCCTCCATGCCGCCCAGCCCCGTGACCAGGAACCCCGGCGCAATCGCCCACACCTTGACACCGTCGGGCTGCAGCAGGTAGTGGTAGTTGAGCATCAGCATGTTGAGCGCCGTCTTGCTCGACCGGTACGAGACGGGGGGCAGGAAGACCATGTCGCTGTTGGGCAGCGGCGGCTTCGCGGCGGGCTTGGGCCAGCCCTTGGCCGTGGGCACGGGGCCCGGGAAGTGTTTCTGGGCGTACCCGCCCATGGTTGCGGTGCCGGAGCTCACAAACAGCAGGCGGGGATCCGACGAGGCCACCAGCAGGGGCGCAAAGGTATGGGTCAGCACATCGGTGCCGGCAACGTTGACGTCCATGGTGTCGTGCCAGATCTGGCGACGGGTCATCTTGCCGCCCACGAGGTTGTTGTCCAGCGCGTGTCCTGGCGAGTGGGTGGTTAGTGGGAAATGCCCCCCCCCGTACGGTGATCTTTTCACGGTCACATTCTCCTGCTTGCTCCCTTACGTGATAATTTCACGGCCACAGTCTTCAGCCTCCGTGCGGTGGTCCTCGGTCGCTTTCGGGCTTACCTGCATTGTTCACCAGCACATCCAGCCGGTCGGTCGCCTTCTGGACCGTTTGGAAGGCGGCCTCGATGGAGTCGTCGCTCGACACGTCGACCTGCACGACGTCGACCGAGCTGGCCGTCTCGGGTACCTGCTCTTTCAGGGTCTGCGTCGCCTTTTGGCCCTTCTCGACAGACCGGCTGCCCAGAAAGACGTGGTACGGCTTGGGCGACTGGAACAAGGCCTTGACGACCTCGTAGCCGATGCCTGTGTTGCCACCCGTAATGAAGACGAAACTTTTGGAAGCCATGAAGAGGGAGGGAAGCTTAGTTTTACAATCTAGAGAAAAAAAATGGGCTTGATTGGAATACTGCGAAGGGAAAAAAGAGAAAGTCGTGGAAAGACACCTGAAAAAGCAAGACGGCAAGGAAACTCTGGGTTTCTTTCATCAGGGAGAGGCAAGCTGGTATTTATGCCCCCCTGAGCAACAGAAAAAGTGATTTTGAGAGACAGTTCGGATGAGCTATTCGTGTACGGCGTGCTCTGACTTGAACGTGGCAATTTGGGGGGNCAAAGAGCTCCTTCTACAAGGCTTGTGCATCTTGCTGCAGCGAATCCTCAGTGACGTATTCCTGTGTTTCTTGTTACGGGCCCGAAAACGTACCCGAAGAGAAAGCAACAGTGGTCTGCATGTATGCAATCCTTCTTAGGACCGAGGAAGAAGAGCGTTCCAGCCGCGAATAAGAGCCATAACACCGATGAAAGCAGTTGGGAAACATAAACTTCCGGCCCTCTGCAAGTGCCGTTCTGTTCCACAGAGGTTCCTAGGACCTTGTTTCCCATGGAAATCTCGCATGTTATGTCCCACGATCGACTGTGGAGTTAAGGTGACATGGGGGGCAGCCTGCAGAACTCCAGTTTGTAGGGCTTCCCAAAGCAGTAAAAAAGGTCGGACAGCTCGGACTTTGTCGTCCCCAACGGACAAGCCCAGGGACCAATCGGAGAGCTCGATTGCTGTGTGCGGGGCAAGCCCAGTCGGCCAAGAGCTTCAATACGACGCAGCAGGATGCCTTTGCAGCTTTGCAGCGAGCGACCAAGGCACCATGGAGCCAGACCGAAATACCCTCCAGAACGTTCATGGACACACAGAGCCAAAACAGCCGAGTACGACGAGGGAGCCGTGCTGGAGCTGGTATTTGCCCTCGGCGTCGTGGACAGCGACCTTGATGCAGTCTCGCCAAGTGATGCCGCTCCTCGGTCTGGGAGAAACCCCGGACGACGTGGCGGCACGCATCGTGGAGGCACACACCAAGGCCAAGGAGTGGACCAGCACATGTAGGCAAGAAAAAAAAACGATTGTCAGAAAAGCCGGCACAGGATCCCAAGTAGACACCCCAAAGTAGATATGCCAAGTTAAGTACACAGACAAAAGGATTCATGGTTCGCTAAATATGGGCATGTGTATGGGTATGGCCATGTGTGGGTATGATGCAAAACGCCAAGATAAAAGCACAAAACTACAGACTACCACCGTGGACGGGCCTGGAGGGCACCACTCTGGGAGGCACCCCCAGCAGACCTCCTCGGAAATGCTGCTGACCCAAATGTATCCATGAGAAACCTCCGCACCTCGGCATCTCCGCTGCTGCCCTGCCTCAGACAGTCCGTGTTTCCCTCGAGCCGCAGGCCGGCCAGGCTGGTGGCCCGCGAAAGAGCGACGTAGACATGTCCGTCGGCAAAGGCACGGCCGAGATTGACCGTGACGCGGTCGAGCGTGAGACCCTGGCTCTTGTGGATGGTGACGGCCCAGGCGGCACACAGCGGGATCTGCGTGCGCGACAAGAAGCTGTAGGGCGCGCGGTCGCCGAGCTCCGACAGGGAGCACGACGGCCGGATGATGCGCGACAGGTTGTCGTGGAAGAAGCGCACAATGGGCCAGCCGAACCTGCGCTGGGGCTGGGGCGCTGTACTCGGAGACCCAGACGGGCCGGACGACGGCGAGGAGATTCCCGGTGGCCGGCTCTCTTCCTTCTTCAGCCAGCCAAAACTGTCCGGTCGGTCGTACGGCGGGGTTGGCGGCCTGTCTTCGGTCAGGAATTGGTTGACTTCCTGCACCCTGAAGTCAGCCCGGGAAAGGACTCCAGGTGGGGAGACGGTGTGGTCGGGCTGGTCGAGGCTGGGTGGGACCATGTCCTGCTGTTCCTCTTCGGGCTGACTGCTGAGCGGTAGGACGTCCACGCCGGTTTCCATGTCCTCCATCCACGGCGCTTTGGTGGCGTTCTGGCTACGGCTTCCCTTTCTTGCAGGACTTCGAAGCTGCGAGATCTGGCTGGTGGGCTGTTTCACCGGCGCTGGGTTGGAGCGGTCCATGTCGAGGTCAGCGCCGTCTGTAAAGCCGCAGATGATCCCCTGGCTGCCGTTGCAGAGACCCGCGTCCAAGTCAATGTTGGCCAGCAGCATGACCAGCATGCCCTCGCGCAACTCCAGGACGTCTTCGTACCGATGCTCTTCCAACGCTTTGAGTGCGCCACGAATGGGCGAGGCCACGAGCACGCCGCTCTTCGATTTCTGCGGCTCGCCTTTGGGAAACGGAGATCCCACAGCCGCTGGAACACTGCGCGAAGTGTAGACCGAGGGCGGGACATACGGGGGCCGGCGGTTCTGCTTGCGCTGCAGATGGCGGTTGTCCTTCCGATTCCGCCAGAGGAAGGTGTCGCGAGACCAGTACATGTATGTTGGTCCTGGCAGGCGATTGTACTCTTGCTGGTTGAGTGTTGTCGCTTCCGACCGTGTGGGGAAGAGCCGGGTCGTCTTCTCGTCGGCCGGCATGTTCATGGGCGGTTCGTTTTCATGCGTGAGCTGGCCGATTTCGGCAGGCGACAAGGGCAGACCGAGGCGACACTTCTGGAGGAGGCGCAGGAACTCGGGGTCGCGCTGACGGTGGACACTCTGCAGGTGCACGCTGGCAAACCCGCACTGCTTCCACGCTTCGCTCATAAACGCCCACTTCTCCTCGTCTCGGTAGACGCGGTGTTTCCGGGGGCAGAGGTAGGTCTTGCCGCGGTCCCGGTTGCCCGGCTTGCCTGAGCCGATAGAGTGGATGGCCCGATTCGTGTCGAGACGCATCGTCGTCTCTCGTCCGCATTCCAAGCAGTGCTTGAACGGCTTGGGCGGGGGCAGCTGGCAAAAGTCGCCGGTGACGACCACCTGGACGCCGCCAAAGGCCTTGTCCGATGTGCGCGCCTCTTGCATGATCAGGTTGAGCCGCTCAAAGTGCAGGTTCTCGATCATGCTGATCTCGTCAATGACCAGGACGTCGACGTGGTTCAGACGCCGCCACACAAAGTCGCCATGGGCTCCTGCCCGCAGTTCGCCAATGGGCCGAGCATGGGCATCCGGCGTCCAGCCGGCAAACGTCCAGGTGGTGGTACCGCTGACCTGCAACGCGGCCCGGCCCGTCGGAGCGAGAATGTGCACGTCCTTGCCGCTTTTTCTCAGCTGGTTTGTAAAGGCGCGAAGAACCGTCGACTTGCCGCTGCCGGCGGGCCCCGTGTAAAAGACATTCTTGCCGCTGACAATGAGGTCGACCAGATCCTGCTGCTCGTTGCTGAGCCGTGGCTCCTTGGAGCTGAAGTCTGCGCTGTCGAGCAGCGGCTCTTGACTCGGACCTGTAGGCGGCCGCCCAGCATCCGGCTCGTGTGCTGGCGAGGCTGACTCTGTGGCCTCAAGCTGGGCCACAATGCCGACCAATTCATCATCTTCTTTGCCGACCTTCTTGTCCACAGCTTCGTCCGCCTCCAACTTGGCCAGCAGTTCGTCCATGTCGTCCCCCTCGTCTATGATCCAGTCCCCCATTTCCACAGAGTGTCTATTTTCTTCCAGTTGCGCCACAATCTCGTCAACGTAGGATTCCTCGTCTTCTCTCCGGTCCGTCTTCGGGGCGTGGTCGTCCGCCTCGATGTGTGCGATTAGGTCGTCCATATATTGTTCTTCTTCCATTGCCCAGGCTTTCTTTCCCAAAAGGTACTCCTCCGCCTCCAGCTTTGCTGCTAGCTCGTCCAATTCTTCGTCCTCCGATTTTGTTCCCCGGCCGACCTTCCCCTCCGGTTTGGTTACCGGGTTGTCCTCCTCCTCCAGCCAGGTCCTCGTGCCAGAGTCATCTTCAGAGTCAGAGAAGACGATCGGCTCAGACAGGAATTCTGCGTATTTCTCGACATCTTCGTCGTCGGACAGAACTACCGGGCTGTCGAGTGTGGAAGCAAAGAATGCAATGTCTTGCGTGCTAGGCAGGTCTATGATGGGCGTCCCGTCCGAGAGCGGCGACAATCTTGACAGGAGCGGGTGGCTGGCCGCACTCTGGGCGTCGGTTGCGACAAACGGGGGCACGTCGTCCACAACGTCATGCGATGGGGTCTTTGTTGGGGGAGAAGGTGACAGAAGATGTGTGCGAAGGGAAACTGGCATGGCTCTGGTGGAGTGGCCTCCTTGTACGTCGGCCTTGTCACAAGGTGTCGGTCTTTCAGTGGGCTTGGGTCTCACTCTTGCTCCAGTTCTGGGTACCGCTCGTTCCGCTACCGGTCCAGTTCTGAGCTCGGTGCTAGGCGTCTGTTCCGGCGTGTATGCGGGCGGAGAAATGCTTCCTCTTTTCTCTTTCAGTCTCCTTCTTTCTGGTGTCGCAAGTCGCAGTGGTTGTGGAGGAGGGGTTGTCGCAGCTGGGTCGACGTAGGGCGTGCCTTGGGCAGCGGATCGCGCGAGACGCTTGGCTTCGGAGAGGCCCTGGCGGATTGTGGCCAAGGACGGCCACAAGTTGGCTATGGAGCCAATCGGCAGGTGGCACGCGCCATGGTCCTCGTCTGGCAGGCACTCAGCGTCTTCTTCCGTATCCGCATCGATCACAATTGGGTCCTCGCATGCGCCGGCGGTATTATGCGCTCGTTTCAGCGGGCCGCTGGATGCCGGGCTGGGCGGTTTCGCTGCGCGGAAATGCAGGGATGATGGGAAGCTGTTAGATTTTTCGGGACTAGAAGGTTGCCAAGCAGTACGAGAAACGTGTTCCAAGAGAACTTACCCGTATCTGTGAAGAATGACGCCATTCGTGCTGGCGGCAGGTGGCCGAGTGGAGGCAGTTGCGATGGAGTCGTGCCTTCTGTTTACTGTTTACTTCAGACTGTGTCACGTGCAGTAGCTCCGCTTCCCAGAACAGCGTCAAAAGACAGAAAGAAAATTGTTTGGCTTTTCTGTTTCTTGCGTGATTGTGTGTGGTCGACATGGATGTCTTTTTATTGATTGTTGCCATTTGTTCTCCCCGGGTGCGGACTGCGCAGAGCCTCGGACTGCGCAGCAACGGTAGGCCTCCAGGCAGTGGTGGCAAACCAGTAAACCGCCAGGCTGCAAGGCGGGGCCCATTTGACAGACGTGAGCGAGCCAACGAAGAAAGAGCAACCAGGTTGTGTATTAGTTACTTCACTAACAACTCTGCGCACCGCGAATCACTGGCAGGCAAGACAAGTTGGGTTTGAAC
This sequence comes from Raffaelea ambrosiae, assembly GCA_002778195.1. Classification (NCBI taxonomy): domain Eukaryota; kingdom Fungi; phylum Ascomycota; class Sordariomycetes; order Ophiostomatales; family Ophiostomataceae; genus Raffaelea; species Raffaelea ambrosiae. The sequence continues at coordinate 420,347 of PCDI01000014.1, forward strand.
GTTTTTTGGTATAGAATGCAACGCTACATTTTTTTTTAAAAATAGGATGCCTAATAAATAAAAGAGAAAAGGGAAAAGAGATATTTAGACAAGACACAAAAAAAAAAGGCTATTTTTACAATTTGAATTAGTTTTTTTTGCTGGTACAATCCCGGGTTCCTCCGGTGCTTGAAAAGACATGCCGAAATCACAAAACATTAAACATTGACGAATTAGGGAATCGCAGAGATGATTGACAAAGGAAAAGTTGGGCGTAAAGAGGACGACGCGTGAACAATGAAACGCTGCTTGTATGGAAGACAAGTTGACACAAGGAAAGAAAAAAAATAAAAAAAAAGAGTGAAAGAGTGTGGGCGGGATTTAGGCAAGGTCGAAGGAGCCTCTCCGGGAAGGCATCGTCGAGACATTCCGCGACGTGGCTCTCGACGTGTTGGTCGACAGCAGGCGGCCCGACTTGTCGCGGATGAATGTGCGGACGCTGTTGGCGCTGGACGACAGGTTGGACCAGGCGTTGTCCTTGATGGTCTCCTCGCTGGTGAGCGAGATCCACGACTCGGGGGTGAGCCGGGAGGCGGGGCGGGAGCGGTTGGCCCACTGGCCGCCAAAGACGGAGCGGGCGATGCTGGTGCGGCCGGACGCGGACCCGCTGGCCTCGTCGGCGGCGGCGCAGGCAGCGGCGTAGGCGGCGGCGCGGGCGCGGTGGGAGGGGCTGGTGTACTTGCCGATCCAGAGCATCTGCTCGTGCTCAAGCAGGTAGCGGTCGGCGCTGAAGTTCTTGAGGACGTTTTCGCGGCCGCGCATGCCGAGGGCGCGGCGCTGTTCCTGCTTGGCGTACATGCGGTCGTTGATCTGGCGGACCTGGGCGGGGGTGGGCAGGGGGTAGGCGAGCTGGGGCACGTCGTCGCCGGGGGCGTCGCCGGCGTACTGGGCCCAGGGGCCGAGGAGGCCCATGACGGAGATCTGGGCGCGGGCGAGGGACTCGGCGTCGTTGGGGGAGACGACCTCGGAGAAGCGGTCGCCGGACTCGCGGTCGGTGACGACGCAGTAGGAGGCGCCGACGTCGGTGCAGACGACGGGGACGCCGGTGAGGGCGGCCTCGCCCATGGCGAGCGGGAGGCCCTCGGAGATGGAGGAGTTGAGGAAGAGCCAGGCGTCCTGGAGGACGACGGCGGGGCTGCCGAGGCCCTTGAGGATGCAGTAGCTCTGGAGGTTCTTCTTGGCGATGAGCTCCTGGCACTCGGTGGCGATGGTGGCGGCGCGCTCCATGTCGCCGTAGATGTGCAGGCGGTAGTCGGTGAAGCCCCACTTGTTGACGATGATGTCGGTGGCCATGATGGCGTTCTTGATGTCCTTGGCGTACTGGATGTGGGACAGCATGACGACGGTGGGCTGGCTGGTGCGGATGGTCTGGATGGGCTCGAACTTGTCCATGTTGCAGATGCCGTTGACGACGGGGTCGATCTTGCGGGCAAAGGTGTGGCGGTGCTCGAGAGCGCCCTCGGCGGTGCCGAGCTCGACCTCCCAGCCCGGGTTGAAGTAGTCGCAGCAGGGCAGCACGACGTCGGCGTGGTGCTCGAGCAGGACGCAGCTCAGGTGGGTCAGGGAGATGAGCGACGAGTTGACAAAGGGCGCGTCGTGGGAGACGGCGGAGCTCATAAAGTTGGTGAACTCGCGGAAACTGATGCAGTGGTCCCAGATGTGCAGGGCGCAGCGGCGCTTGGCCTTGCAGACGATGCCGTAGGTGGCGCCGGTGAAGTGGTGCGAGGCCTGGAAGACGTCGGGGATGACGGCGGGCACGGGCAGCGAGAAGATGAAGAGGTAGCGGCACCACAGGTTGAGCGCCTCGTCGAGCTGCTGGATGCTCGGCTTCTCAAAGTCCCACCACTGCGCAATGTTGAGCGTGTTGGGCTGGTCGGTCAGCCACAGCTCGCGCCACGTCTGCTTGACGACGGGGTGCTGCCAGACGTCGTTCCAGTTGCGCGACTTTTCAAAGTAGGTGTTGAGGTCGACGAGGGCCGAGGTGGCCTCCTCGATGTGGCGGCGGTCGAGGCGGACGGCGCGCGCGCAGGCGACCAGGGAGGTCAGGATGGGCAGGAAGTGGTCGACAATGTCGCGGGTGTGGGTGTCGAGCGACTTCTGGACGACGGCGGAGTCGAGCAGGGACTCGAGGACGCCGTGGGTGGGGTTGAGGAAGTCGAGCCCCCACAGCGGCAGGATGGTCAGCGACTGCACGTTGCGCTCGATCTGGAAGCGCGGGACGCCGTAGTCGTTGGCCGACTCGGCGACGACGTGCCACTTGATGGTGTGCAGGTCGTTGACCATGTCGCGGCGGCAGGCCGAGACACCGCCCGGGTCGTTGGGCCAGGTCGAGGTGTCCATGGCCAGCACGTGCAGCTCGTGCTCGCTGCCGCCGCCGAGCTGCGACGCGAGCGTGCGCGTGTTGATGCGCGCGTCGCCGCCCTGGCCGAAGCTGTAAAAGTCGGAGATCTTGTAGGCCAGGTGCGTCCAGGCGCTCGTGTGGGGGTCGATGTCGACGTGGGCCATGACGGTGTCGACCTGGGCGTCGAGGTAGGCGCGGGCGGCGTCGAGGCGGCCCCAGTCGCGCAGGCGCCAGTAGGGCCGCATGGTCTTGTCGGCGCGCAGCAGCTTCTCGTCGAGCCAGCGCGCGCTGATGGCGTCGACCTGGCTGCTGGCCTTCCACGCCTTCCACAGCTGCGTGCGGGCGACGGCGGTCGGGATGGCGTAGCGGCGCACGTGCAGGCCGAACAGGCGGCCGACGACGTTGGTGCGCAGCGACGCGAAGGAGAGCAGCGGGTTCTCGGCCAGGAACGAGCAGTTGTCGGGCTTGTCCAGCACGTGGAACCAGTCCTCCTGGATCATGCGCGGCGGCGTCGCCACCGGGTTGCCGTTGAGGGCGACGGCGACCTCGGGGTGGAACTTGTGCTCGTAGTCCCACGAGGCGTGCCAGGTCTGGTCGCCCTGGATAAAGGTGGCCTCGGTCACGGTCGGGAAGGGCACCCACTCGTCGAGGCGCTTCTGCGGGTTGCGCGGCGGCATCGACCACAGCACCTTGATGGTGATGTGCGGGAAGACGTACTCGGCCCACAGCAGCTCGTCCTCGTACTTGGTGCTCTTGCAGTAGTAGAGCTTCCACGTGACGCGGTTCGGCCCGCGCATCTCGGCGCCCTCGCACACGTAGCCGCGCGCGTCGTACTGCACCGTCTGGCCCTGCTGGGCGCCGGCCGTGCAGCGCCGCTGCATGGGCAGCCGGTACAGGTCGTGCGCGTAGTCGTACGCGTACTCGTTGACCACGCGGCCCTGCCCGCCGTACACCTGCCGCGTCTGCAGGATCATCTGGTGCGTGTACGTGTTGATGGCCTGCAGGTCCTTGGTGCTCTGCGGCTCCTCCGCCAGCGCGCCGCGGTACTGCGACACCTTGACCTGCCCGTCGTCCCGCACCGTCCAGAACCACGTCGACGGCCCGGCCAGCGTCTCCGTGACGATGCGGTTCTTCTCCAGCGTCGTCGTCATGCCGCGGATGCGCTTGCGGATCTGCGTCACGTGGTCGCGCCCGTGGAACAGCACCAGCGGCACCAGCACGTTCTGCAGCTGCTTGCACAGCGCCCACAGGCTGTTGAGCGCCAGCACCGCCGGCCAGCGCACGACGCCGGGCAGGTCCTTGGTCACGTAGTGCAGCTCGCGCTGGTACTCGGGGTCGGCCGTCAGCGCGATGATGAGGAACTTGAGGCAGGTCATGAGCTTCTGCACGAGCGAGCCCGAGGCCTGCTGCACGTCGCTGAGACGGGTGTCGCTGCCGTTGCCGCCGGGGCTGATGGTGCCGCTCGTGCTGCTGCTGCTGCTGCTGCCGCTGCTGCTGCTGGCCGTGGCCGCCAGCAAGGCGTGGAAGTCCCGGTCGCTGCGGCCGGCGTCGGCCCGCTCGGCCTCGGCGGCGTAGGCGGCGACGGCCCGCACCAGCAGCGCGCCCAGCACGCAGCGCGCCACGTGCTGCTCGACGGCGGCGGCATCGCGGAGGCCGAAGCGCTCGCCGAGCCAGGTGCGCTCCTCCTCGGTGATGTCCAGGCAGTCGCCGCCGCCGCCGCCGCCGCCGCCACCACCCCGGATGCGGCGCAGCAGCGCGCGGCGCAGGGCCTGCGGCAGGGTGTCCCACTCGCGCTCGAGGTCGACGTTGAGCAGGGTGTAGTTGAGCAGGGTGCCGTCGACGGCGCGCAGGACGCGGTGGCGCTCGGGGCCGCTGGCCTTGAGGTGCAGCTTGAGGCCGTCGGGCACGGCCAGGTGCGGCGCGTCGGCCTGGCCCTGGCAGCTGACCAGCAGGCCGGCCAGGCCGGCGTCGTGGTGCGACAGGCCCAGCAGGTGCTCGGCGGTGGCCTCGACCAGGGCCTCGGCCACGGCGCGCCACTGCTCCTGCATGTTGAGCAGGGCCTGCTCGCGGAAGACGTCGTCGCCCGACACGACCAGCAGGTGGAGGCGCCCGTCCGGCGTGCGGCGCACAATGTGCTGCACGCGCGCCTCGGCCGCGTACACGGCCGGCAGGTGGCCCGCGGACACGAGGTCGACGGTGAGGCGGCCGTCCTGCCAGGCGGCGTGGGCGGCGGCCAGGATGTCGTCGGCCTCGGGGAAGGCGTCCTGGACGGCCGTGGGTAGACGGCCACCACGGCTGCTGCTGCTGCCGCTGCCGGGTGCGAGCAGCTCGAGGACGCGCTGGCCCGGGTGCTGGCTGGGCTCCAGACGGTACGTCTCCTCCTGGGCGGCGCGGAACATCTTGTGCATGGTGGCCTGCGAGACCGCGGGCTGGGGCGCGGCCTGGCCGAGGGAGTAGACGACGTCGGCGGCGGCGGCGGTGCCGCCGTGCTGGTGGTCGCGGTGGCCGGCCGAGCGGCGGAGGACGGAGGCCAGGACGGGCGGCCAGCCCATGTCGGCGGTGAAGAGCGAGGCGACGCACGAGACCCAGGTGGCGGTGCCGAGGCAGATGACGCCGCTGTAGCCGAACCAGGGCAGGCACAGGCGGGTGGCGAGGCCGACGGGCAGGCCGGCGAGCACGCCGATGGCCAGGGGCAGGGCGCCGTTGGTGCCGCAGTAGATCTTGTTGTACTGGTACCAGAGCAGGCCGGAGTAGGCGACGATGTAGGCGAGGAACATGATGGTGTTGCCCTGGGCGTCGTCAAAGGCCCAGATGAGGGCGGCGAAGATGGCGGTGCCCCAGAGGTGCAGAAAGAAGAAGCGGGCCAGGGAGCGCCAGTAGAGGCGGCGGCGGGCGGCGCGGCCGGCGGCGCTGACGGCGCGGAGGCTGTCGACCGAGGTCAGCGGCTGGCTGGACTTTTCGTGGGCGCGGATCCAGAGCGGCTGCGAGACGATGTCGAGGGCGACGGCGCCGACGAGGTAGTAGCACAGGCCGAAGCCGATGCCGAGGCGGAAGCGCGAGCTGCTGTCGGCGGCGAGGCCGACGAGGCTGCTGCCGGTGAAGATGGCGATCCACTTGTCGAGCAGGGCGACGACAAAGTACAGGAAGCCGGACCAGATGTCCTTGCCGGTGGAGCGCCAGTGCAGAAAGGCCGAGTGCAGCTTGAGGCCCTTTTGCATGTTGGTCAGGTTCTCCATGCCGGCCTTGAGCGTCAGGTTCCACGTGCTCGAGTAGTGCAGCGGCATGCCGGAGCGCTTGTGCTTGCTGTACCACTGCATCAGAAAGGTGGTGGCGGCGTAGCCGGCGGCCAGCTTGCGCACCAGCGGGTCGGCGGAGCGCGCCTGGAACCACCAGCGCCGGGCCTCGCGCAGCACCTCCTTGTGCATCTGGGCGCGCGCCAGCGGCATGACGTCGTTGTCGCGCATCTGGTCGAGGTCGACGGCGGCCGAGGCCTTGCTGCGGCCGCGGTACCAGGCGATGAGCTCGGCGTCGGACGTGAAGGGGATGTGCAGGTACCACGTGCTCCAGCGCGCAATCGTCTTGTACGCGCCCGCGGCCAGGCTGAGCACAAAGGCGCTCAGGATCGGCACGTACACGGCCACGTCGTGGCCGCTGGTGAACATGGTCACGACGGGCGACACGAACAGGATGGGGATGCAGGCGATGATGGTGGTGCGGCCCGACAGGAAGCTCGAGCCGGGCTGCTGGTAGATGGACAGCGCGTTGAGGATCAGCATGTACACGGAGAGCATGACAAAGTAGAACAGGAAGATCAGCGCGGCCGACGCGTTGCGCGTGCACAGCACCACCACAAAGCCCAGGACGGCCGTCAGCGAGGTGACGGCGAGCCCGGCGACGAAGCGCGTCAGGATAAAGTAGTTCATGGCGGGGAAGGCGTTGGAGAAGAAGTAGTAGCTGCCGCCCGAGCAGATCCAGGCGCCAAAGGAGCCGCTCATCAGCAGCGACAGCATCAGCGCCGTCGTGGCCATGGTCTTGTGCTCGGAGCTCATGTAGGTGGTCAGGTACAGGCCGCGGCCGAGCGTGGTCAGCAGCATGACGTCGACGAGCGCGGGCAGGGCGAAGATGCCGAAGAAGGTGATGCGGTAGTAGAAGGGCACGGACGCGGCGCCGTCCTGGGGGTCCAGGTCGACCTGCATGGCAAAGTAGGCCGACGGCAGCTCGGTGAAGCCGGCCGGCCGCAGCGGCGGCTGGTGCGCCATGTAGTAGGCGCGGTAGCGGTCCGCGAGGATGCGGCCGACGTGGCGCGGCGTGGTGTCGAAGAAGGAGTCGCAGCGCGAGCCGAGGCCAAAGTTCTCCGCGAAGCAGCCGGCCTGGTCGGCCGAGTGGTTCGGGTACACGTTGCGGTCGAGCACCTCGAGGTACATCTCGTCGAGGGCCAGCCGCCGGAAGGCCGAGAACACGGCCAGCGCCAGCACGTCGGCGGCGGCGTCGATGCGGTGGTGGCGGTCGGGGTGGCGGCCACCACCACCACCACCCCCGCCCTGGCGGCGCGGGTCCGGCGGCGGCGGCAGGAGCGCCTGCATGGCCGCGCCGAGGGCGGCAAAGACGGCGGTCTCGTTGCGCATCAGCACCGTGTACAGGCGCGCGTCGATCTCGCGGAACAGCGCCACGGCCTCGTCGCGGTCGGGCACGGCGCAGCCCTTGTCCTGCAGCCAGGCCAGGCGGGCGTCGACGAGCGCCTCGGGCGACACCGCGCCGCTGAGGTAGCCCGTGGAGCAGACGGCGCGCAGCTGCAGCAGCGTGGGCACCTCGACGAGCTGGTACGCGAGGGCGGCGCGCGTCGGCGCCAGCAGGGGCGCGTGGTGGTGGAGGTGGGGGTGGTGGTCGCGCACCGCCTCGAGCCGGCGCAGGAACAGGATGGCCTCGGTGGGCGACAGCTGCTCGACGTCCTGGACGAGGCGGCGGGCCAGCGGCCACTGCGCGTGCAGGGCGCCGGCGCGCTGGGCCATGACGTGCTCGACGCGGAAGCACTCGGCGCGCGTCAGCTGGCGGCTGGACAGAAAGGTGTGCAGCAGGGTGCCGGCGCGGTCCTTGGCCTTGTTGGACAGGTAGACGACCAGACACGCAGAGGCCGGCTCGACGTCGTACAGGCCAAAGTACTGCGTGCCCGTCTCGGGCGCCTGGAAGCCCGAGTGCAGGCCCGAGAACACCTTGAGGCGGGTGCCGCGCGTCTCGTCCGGCAGGGCGAGCATGTCCAGCAGCTCCAGCACGGCCTCGGCGGCGGCCGCGCTCAGCTCCTTGCTGCCGCCGCCGGTGGCGGCCGGGCGCAGGTGCTCAATCTGCGCGCGCGCCTTGCGCAGCTCGTCCGCCTTGACCACGGCCAGCAGGTTGAGGTCCTGCAGGTTCTGCTGCGCCTGGCGGAGGGCCGAGAACTCGGCAAAGCTGGCCTCGTGGCCCAGCTGGAAGCAGCCCAGCCCGGTGTAGTCGACGCCCCTGCTGGAGATGGAAAAGGGGTCGGCCGCCGCGGCGTGGCTGGACGGCCGTGCGCCCCGCGCGCTCTTGTCCGAGTACACCGACAGCTGGCTGGCCGAGGGCGACGGCGTCAGCGACTGGCCATAGACGGTCAGGGCGCCGCTGGACGACGGCGTCGGGGACCCGCTCGAGGACGCGCCGGCGAGGTGGCTGCTGTTGCGCGGCCGGGGTGCCGGCGGCGGACGAAGCCGCAGACGGGCGCCGATGTTGGGCACGAACGAGGAGAGGGCGTCGTAGACCTCGGCATGGTCGGTGGGCGTGGTGGAGATCTAACCAATTAGCATGGAGTCCACATAGTTTGGGCCCAACCAGACTGCTGGGAGGGGGTGGTCCAGCGTCGCCCGAGACACGGAAGTGGAAGAAGGACGGCTACACGGGAAACCTCGGAGGCGAGAGACACGGGCAGATCTCCGCAAGGGAGAGCAAGAGGGGGAAAAAAACGAGCAGGCTCAAGAAACGGGAAAGTGCATGTTCCCCATCCACCCTGGACAAGATCAGAGCCCCCCCCGCCTGGAACGAAGCAAGGGAGGACGATGGAGAAACGCTGGAATGTAGACGAAACGGGGAAAACAAGCAGCCAAGCGAGCCGAAACATGGCGTCACGAGGGGGGGGGGAGTCTGAGCTCACCTGCTCATTGGCCCGCCAAATGTCGTGGGCCTTCATGTTCTTGTCGTTCTTGAGCCAGATCAGCGCGCCCAGCGGCTTGGCCGGCACCGACTCGAGCGGCGCGGCGTCGGCGTCGACGAGCGCGCGCCGGTGGCCGATCCAGCAGACGGCGGAGAAAAAGGTGCACCAGTTGAAGGTGCGGGTGGCCACGGCGTACTGCAGCGGCTGGTCGTCGTCGACCGTCTCCCACATGACCAGCCCCGGGTTGTGGTTGGCCGGCCGCTGGCGCGCCATGGCGCGCATGACCTGGCGCATGGGGTCCATCTGGAAGTAGTTCTGGCGGTCGCCGTCCGGGCGGATGGTGCCGTTGCGGTAGACGACGCCGCCGAAGAGGGCCATGCAGATCTGCTGGGCGTCGGCGGCCGGCAGGTACGCCGGGTACGACAGCTCGAGCCAGACGGCCAGGCCGAGGTCGCCCAGGTAGCGCGCCACCTCGTTGACCACGGCCGGGGGGAGCAGCGGGTGGAAGCCGGCCAGCAGGATGCCCGTAAACGACGACGTGTCGAACGTGGCGTTGGCCACCACGTAGCGGTCGAGCGCGGCCACGAGCGCCTGCAGGCCGGCCATGGTGGTGGTGGCGGCGGCGGCGTCGCTGCCCGTGTCCTGCGCCGCGTCGGCGCCCAGGAGGAGCGTCGGCACGTCGAGGCGGGCCAGGACGTGCCGCGCCACCGGCGGCGGGCCGCCGGTCAGGGCATCCAGCACGCCGTCCTGGGCCGGGTCGAGCACGAGCACGTCCCCGTGCGCGAGGATGCGGCGCTGGGCCGGCGTGGGCGGGTGGGCAAAGGCGCCGAGGTAGGCGTTGAACGACCGCAGCTCCCCGCCCGCGCCATCCCCGCCCGGGGGCTTCTTCTCCGAGGCGACGGCACCCGTGCGCCGCTTGCTGGACTGGCGCAGGCTCTTGAGGTAGCGCGCGACCGGTCGCGGGATGGTCGGACGAACACGTTTGGACTGGCATGGCATGTCAGACGGGGCGGGAACACAGGAAAGACGGGCGGGAACACAGGAAAGACGGGCCAAGGCACAGAGGTGCTCACCTGGTGGTAGCGTATGAGGCACAAGACGGCCGAGTAGAGACAGTAGGCGCCGGCAAAGACCACGCTGGCCAGAAGGATCGCGGCCATGACCTGGCGGGATGTTAGCAGACGACGATGCCGAGGCACGCTGACCAAGACGGGCGATCCAACGTCGCGACGTACCTGTCCCCATACTGTCGATGTCATGACATGCCAGCCGACGGCCGACAAGCCCAAATAGGAGGCCCCCATCTTTGCTTCAGCCTTGGTACTGCGTCACCGTACCATGGGGAAAAAAGAAAGATGAACGAGTGACGGGGCAAACACGAAAGGACAACGATGAAGACAAAGAAACAAAGACAAGATAAGGAACGAACAAAAAAAAAAAAGATTCCAAACGAAGGAGGTTCGGGAGATATTAAGATATTAAGAAATCAAACGAGCGGCTATAGGAAAGAGCAAACCTTCCCAAGTTTAAAGTTATGGGGGAAGGGGGGGCGGCCGCAAAGAAAGAAAAATTAAAAAAAAAAAAAAAAGGGACAAGGCAGACAAGTTGAAGAACGGTCGAAAGGTCCCAGGTCCACGATCGAAAGGTCCCCAATTTTCCCACAGCAGAGGCCGACTACTTCGCCTATCATGTCTGTCTTATATAACGAGCGTGCTATTCGAGGCGCATGGGGTGGAAGCTTGTCCAGGAGAAACTTGTCTTGTACTATGTATCGGTGTGTTGTCACCTCGGCTGGCCCCTGTGCAGTACCTTTTCCGAGGGGGTGGCCTATGTTGCTGTCTCATTTGGGCAGACAACACGGTGTCGCCCCGAGCTGGGATGGGTTGCAATTTGGCACGCCGGGCGTTTAGTGCCAGCCGGCCGTCAACGTTGGGGAGGGGCGGTGGAGATGTCTCATGGCTTCTATCGTCTCTAGGCTGGAAGTATTGGACAGGCTAGGCGCTCGTAAAAGGGAAGGGCCTTTGGGGCCATGCATAGTGTGCAAGAGTAGTGCATCGCTGCGGGCAGCAACTTACTATGTAGCGTACAAGTGCCGCTGGCCAAATGGTGCCAAATGGTGCCAATTGGAGCCAGTTGGAGCAGATTGGGTCGTCTGGGGACAAATGAACGCCCTTCCGACAGTCAGACATACCCGTACTTTGAGCGAGTTCCTTGGCACGAAAAGACGTGGGGATGACCCGGATGACACAGCCAGCAGTCCGGGCGTGAGAAACAGACACCGAAGAACACAGGAGGCCAGAAAAACAATCAAACACACGGCAGAACGAAAATCATTCTTCTGATAAGCCAGCCCAATTCAGACCCCCCCCCCAACCAATACAAGACGCACGCAGCGGCTGAGACGCCACATGGTCCGAACTTGGGAAGCGGCACTATTCGGAGAAGATTAAAAACACAAGAGGAAAAAAAAAAAAAAAAGATACAGCGTTGACGGCCAAGAAACGAGAGAAAATCTCAGCAAACACTGGACAGCCCACCCACAAGGCCAAGCGCAAAGAGAACATCCATGGCCCTGGCCCCCAAAATAGCAGCCCCTAGGGGGAGCCAGGTACATGCATCGATAGCTTCGACCCGGACGGTGGCTAGCGTCCCAGCCGGCGAAACGCCTTACTGCAACCCATTGAGACAGGGGACCCCCCCCCCCCCTGGACCGGTATGAGAAGCTCGGGCTTTACGAGTCGTTGACTAGCTAGTACGACGACGCTAGTACCCACGTTACAGTGAGATAGCGCTAGGAGAGCGCTAGCTCGGAAGGGGGGCCTTGCGTGGAAAACAGATGAGAAAAAGATCAAACCAAAAAAAAAAATAGGAAAATAGGAAAATATCGTATTAGTCCCAATGCGTACCATGTACTCGGTCGTACACTACACCCCCCCCCTTCTGCGGCTGGACGCACGACTCTCGCACAACATCCCATAGCATGACACTCTTGCCTGACCGTGCGTGTGTCGGGTTGTCCATGCAAGTCGAGGCGCGTCTGGGCCAAAACGAGGAGTACGAGTGAGAAAAGACGGAGACGGCGGGAAACGACAGCCAGTGCCTCCTCTGCCTTCTGTTCTCAGCGTAGTGCCTGCCCAGCCCTTCGTCAGAGAACTCGTACTAGGCGAAGTGGACGCGGCCGCAAGACGGGCGAGAGCGAGAGAAAGGGCGATTAAAAAAAAGACCTTTTCACAAACACGCACCGGCTCGCTTCCCTCGCTCCTCTTTCCTTCCGTTCTTCCATTTGGCCAGGTTCGATTGTCCTGTTAGTCGTTGGGGAGCCTTTCCCTGCTTGCCTATCCTCGAGACACGTCCAGAGTGTTGCTTCCTCCTCCTTCCTGCTCTGTCTTACCCGTCCTTCCCAGTCCTTCCCCGTCCTTCACGGTCCTTCCCAGTCCCTTCTCCTGCCTCTCCCTCTCGTCTACTCCCCCCCTTCCCTGCCTGCCCCATCCTCTCCCGACCCGGCTCCCTGTGGTGCCTGCCCCATCTCGCCCATTGTTCGCCTCTGCCCCGTCGTGTCCCTACCCGTCCGCCCTCCCTGTCCGCCCCAACACCCCCCGAGCACATCCTCTACACGCTGATCCCCTGGGGCCTCCTGCCCCCCCCCGCCCACGCCACAATGCATATGGAAAAGCACCTGCCGCAACCCTGGCGGCGCTCCAAGCTGCTGTGGGTGGTGCTGGCCGTGCTGGCCATCGTGCTCATCATCGTGATCGTCGTGCCCTGTGCCGTGCTCATTCCCAAGAAGAAGCACCACATCTACAGCGCCTCGGTGATTCTGCCGCTGTACATCTATCCCAGCAACGACTCGTCCTGGAGTCCTCTATTTGATGCGTAAGTCGAATTTTGGAGTGAGACTTCCAAGGGGGGTCCCGGAAGCGCCAACTCCCAACATCCAACTGTCTCCCCAACTGTCCCCAATTGATTGCTCTCCCTTGGACTTACTCAACCTTTTTTTTTTTTTTTCCCAATTGTCCACTTACACAACTTACACCAACGCCCACCGCCTGCTAACTTTCTACCTACCTACCTAACCCCCCCCCCTTGCCCCAGCGCAAAACTTCATCCGCAGCTCAACTTCACCGTCGTGGTCAATCCCAGCAGCGGACCCGGCGACAATGCCCTGCCCAGCGCCGACTACCGGGCCGCGGTCGAGCAGCTCAACGGCTACGCCAATGTGCGCACCGTCGGCTACGTGCGCACGGGCTATGCGACGCGCAACCTGACCGACGTGCTCGACGAGGTCGACACGTATGCCGGCTGGGCCGCGAACTCGTCGGCGCTGGCCATGCACGGCATCTTCTTTGACGAGGCGCCGCACCAGTACACCCAGGACGCCGTCGACTTTATGGTGGCCGCCGACGAGGCGGCCAAGAACGCGACAGGTCTGCGCGGTGACAAGACGGTGTGTTTGTTCTGTTTTCTTTTTTTTTCTTTTTTTTTTCGCCCAGTGTTCCCGTCTTTTCCTTCATCTATTCGTAATTTTCTTTTTTTGTCTACATGTCTTGTGTTGTATGTCGTGTATGCGTTTTTTTTTTTTTTTTTTCCTCTTTGCTCATCTTTCGGTGTCGTTGGTTGATCGAATTCTTTTTCGCCATTCTTTTTTACCCCAAATCTCGTGTCTTATCACCTTGGCTGCACCTCGCACCAACTAACAAGAACAACAACAACAACAACAGATCATCCACAACCCCGGCACCATCCCGGACACCGAGTTCAGCGCCACGTTCCCCGACATCACTGTCATCTTTGAACACAACTACACCTCCTGGCAGTCGACCCAGGAAGACGCCGTCAAGGCCGTCACCAAGTCCAACCGCACCGCCTACAGCGTCATGGTCAACTCGGTGCCCTCCATGAGCAACAGCACTCTCAGCGACCTCGTGCAGAGCCTGTCGTCCGCCGCCGAGTATCTGTTCGTCACCGACCGCGACGCCAACTACTACGAGTCCTTTGGCGACGACTGGGACGAGTTTGTCGCCGAGATGGCTACCAACACGGACAAGACACAGAAGTCGAGCTAATGCCGGCAAACAACGTGATCCACGTGATCTGCTTCGTGCCCAACGTCAGCTGCAGGATGCTGCTGTTAGCTGCAGGGCGGTGACGGCATCCATCTGAAAACGCTGCAAAAAATGAACACGAGGTCAGAAGAGATGGACAGGCTAGCGAAGACGTTGGCGGCATGCAGAAAGGAAGACCAAACACAAAAGCCGGCTAGCTGCATACCGTGAGCCAAGGACAAACCCCCAAAAAGAAAAAAAAAGAAAAAAAAAACGTGAGCAGAGCGAGAAGGCCAGTCTCTTTGCCTCCTTGCCTGGGGGACAGAAAGAAGGCATGCATACCAATCTGCGTGGCAGGCTATTAAAGAGGGGACGAAAGAAGGCGGAGTGGAGGAAGCGTGCAGCAAGTTGTGGTGGACCACTAATATTGGCGGACTAACACGGACCCTGCGGGCCAACCCAATTAAAAAAAAAAAAAAAGGAGGACAAGGCTAACAACTAACGGGTGGCCGTTTTGGGGGCTTTTCTATGGGTGGCCCTTTTTTACTCTTTTTTTTCTGCCTTTTGGGTCTTTTAGGGGGGCGGCCTTTTTTTTTCACAGGGCCGATTTCGGGTGGTTTTGTTTTGGGTTTCTGTCTTTTTAGGGCCCTTGGATACTGTCCTTTTTTTGGCGGGTGCACCACGATTTCACCATCGCTAATACGAGATGCACCGGCCGTGTCTGCATCTCTTGATGGGTCTCGTCCACCCCCCGTCCAGGGCCCCAGCAAGGTGCGCGTATGGACAAGAGGCGGCAGGCAAGGCGGCAGGGTTTGGGGCCTTTTTAGACTCTTGTGTTCTTCTAGTTGTGTTTTGTTTTAGCCGTGTGTTTAGTTGTGCTGTTTCTCGCGATCCATGTTCTTTTGCCTCGTTTGCCTCGTTTGCCTACTTTGCCTTATTTTAGGCTTCTTCGTGCGTTGTTCTTCCGCCGTGTCTCTTTGGTTTCTTTTTTTTGTTTGTTTGCTTTTTTTGCAACCCCGTCTCTTCGTTCTCTCCTTCCAAAGGCCCTCTCTTTTCGTCTTCTAGTTCCTTCTAGACTTGTTCTACTTTTCCCAACGGTGGTTTCTTGGAAGTGCTGGGGGGTTTTTTTTTTCTTTTTCTTTGCTTTTGTTCTTCTATTTGTTTCTTACTTTTTTTTCTTTTTCTTTGCTTTTGTTCTTCTATTTGCTTCTTACTTTTTTTTTTGCTCTTGGCAGCTTCCTGGGTGCGCCACCATTATGGCGTTCTTTCTCGTTCATCGCGCCCAGCCTCCTAATTTGTACGAGACTTACACGCAATTTCTCCTTCTCTCCTCCGCCGGTGGTACACGTTGCACAAAAAAAAATCCAAGTCTCACACAGTCTGCACGTCAGACAATAGTAGTCTCTGTTCCTGTAGTAAATCACTGATACTAGTTAGTAATTCTACTATGTATTTGTTCTTGGCGTGCTGCTCCGTACCGTTGCATTCCGACAAGAGCTGAACAGCAAACGTGCGCAGAATTTTGCGCCAAAATGGGCCAATGCAGTATGACATGGGCGCTCTTACCTGCACGTCAAAGCTGTCTGGACTGGGGCTTCTAGGCACAATTCGGAAAAAGACTTGGCGTTTTCAGTTTTTTTTTCGTCTTACACAACCTGCTCAACGCCTCACAAGCCTCGACTGTTGTCAGCTCGTGGTCGAGCCGCCGTCAGCCACCGTGCATGCCGCGGCCGGAGCCCGCGGCAACCCAGGCAGGAGAAACGTGCAGAAACGAACTCGTCGGCGTGCGAATGGCGAGACGGGTGGCGAGCCCGATGCGGAAGATTCCACTCGGCTGAAGCCTCCATCGTCTGATGTTTGTCGGCGAACTTGTCCATGGTGCATGGGACAATGTGGATCGCGTTTGGGGGAGGGGATCAGATTCAGCAATGTCCGCCCGTTTCAGCGATTCGCACCAGACAACAAAGCAGGCTGTCGGAATCATTGCGCTAAGCCGTGCGCAGCAGTGCCGTCATAGTGTTCTGTCATGGGCGCTGTTCCGAACAGCTGCGCGCCAAGACGGCAGCTTCGGCGCCACCGGACACGATGCAATAGTTAGTTACATAGTAGTACGACCGCTGGGCAGCTGTTCTCAGTGAGTCAGTAGGCTCGCACAGCTGCTCTTCGGACCCGTAGTGGGTGGTGGTCTCGTCTCGTTGGTGTTGCGTCTTGGCAGGCCCGGGTGGCTTGGGCTGCCTGCTTCCGATCGGCACTCGCTGGCCCCCAACCGCAAGCCTCGTGCCTGGAGCGTAGCCTAACCTGGCTGGCTCTCACGCGGAATCCACTGAAAAGGCTGACATCCATTTGCCGGCGTCTATTCGCTCTCATTTACTGGCCCAATAGTTCTCTCTTTAGTGGCCCTGTACTGAGCCAAATGCGTGCTCGCTACTTTGTTGACTTATTTGCGCTGGTAGTGTGCTTGGCCTATGCCCATCTACATTGTACGATGCATGATTGCCTGCGCTCGTCAGTCGCCTTTTCTTTTTTTATTTGGGGGGGGGGTTTACTAGCAGCACGTTCTGTAACAACCGGACTGGCTGAAGGCAGACGCCGGGGCCTTCTTAAGATCCAATAGTGTCGCTGTTTGACAATTTCCCATGGGACAGAATTTTTGCGAGTTGGAGGGGCTGGAAAGGGAATAACGCTCCCAAGAATTCTCCTAGCTGCTTTCTAAAAGTCCCTACTAGTTAGCCACCACCAGTCAGTCCTTTTTTCCTCTGTTTGGCGCAGACACACCTCAGCTGAGCTCGCACGCGCGAGTGGAGATCCTTCTGATGAGTGTTCTTACTACATAGTATGCTGTCCTGTCTAGACATACGATACATGGCCACCCAAGTTTGCTCCATCCCAAGCCACAGCGAGAAAAAGAGAAATAAAAAAGAGAAAAAAAAGAAGAGCCGCCCGCGCAGTGGGCCCCAGCACAGGATGGTCCGGACTCCGGTACATTGCGTGCAGGAACGAGATGGGCACACCAGGCGATGCGCCAGTGGAAATACGGCGGTATCAAGCTGTTCTCCTTTTGGTGGTGTGTCAATGCAGCCTGGTGGATGTGGTCGTTGTGGGTGTGTATATCCTACTCTCGGCATACTCTCGACGTGGCTGTGGCTGTGCGTAGTTGGCAGCTGCGTTGGGCTTGTTTGGCGTGTTTGATCTGTTTGACGTGATGCATGGGAAGGCCATTACGAGAACGGAGAACGGGGGAAAAGACGTGCATCGTAGCATTCGGCGCAGCATGGACGTCCTGCTGCGCTGGTCCGCTGTCTCGCTGTTTCGCCATCCTTGGGGGGGGTGGAGGCGTTCTGGGGACTTTCTCTACTTGGCAACACGGTGTAGCGTTGCGGTCGTTGCGGTGAGTTGTCTGCTCGTTGACAGCTGTATGTCGCAGAAACGGTGGGCAGCCAACTCCACCCGGCGAGCGCATACGAGAATCTCTTGCAGCGCGCAGCGGCCAGCTGTTTCGGTGTGTGTGAGCAGGAGGAGGCAGGCACCAGGCGGAACGGAGACCAGGGGGAGGTGACAGGAAGAGGCTCTGCGCAAAGCCATGAAGATACATATCCGTACATACATAGTAGTACGCAGTATACTTGCAAGCATACGCCGACGTTGCGAGCGCGCAGGGGCACCCTACTCGTACTGCTGCTATTATGCAACGTCGAGTCTGCACAGTTATGCTTTTGCCATATTAATATAGCCGCTTTGGGCTGTTGTCGTTTTCCCAGCCGCAATGGCCTCATCGCCGCACCTATTCTGGCATGTCGAGAGGCCAAACGGCCAAACGTCTCACTGGCATTGCGCGTCCTTTTTCTCCTTTCGAAAAAGGTGCAGATAACCATCCCACCATCAATCACACCGTAGGGAAAAAAAAAGATAAGATGTGCTCCCAGAAAGGAAAAGCAATTCAGAAAAACTGCTACCGAAAAGTGCTACCCGGAAGGGACAAAAACCCCAAAAAACCCATGCTAATGTGACTCTGACTCGGCTCGAACTTTCCGATCCTACCCTGTACCTGTCTCGTTGTGTGTCGCATTGCTCTGTGTCTTGACTCATTTGGCCATCTGGCCGTTCCTCGGCTGCTTGTTGTAACGGTGCAGCGCAGCCGCGAGGGCTGCCCAACTGGGGCCGAAGCTCTCGTAAAAGTCGTCCACCAGGTCCGTCGCAAAGACGTACTGGCCTTGGTCGCACATGGCGCTCACGGCCGGGCCAAAGTCCTCGAGCGGTACGCCCGAGATCTGGATAAAGCTGCGGGACCTGCCCACGGCATACTGCTGCAGGCGCTGCTGGACGCCGTCTCCGCGGTATTTGCTGTAGGGTTCTTCGCTCACGCAGACCAGGTCTGGGCGCCCAAAGAGGGCGAGGTCGCCTTCGGGAGGTGTACCAGGATTGTGAATGACCTAGGTGAGTGTTAGGCAAAGATCGTCGCGGCGGTGCCGGCAGGGCCCAGCCAATTGCAGGTGGTGTGGCCGGCCAGTAGTCAGGTCGGTACCTGCAAATCCCAGCAGGTCCCAGTCATCCTAGCCATCCTAGCCGACCAAATAAGGAAACCCCAGTCGGCCTAAAAATAAATAACAACCAGGAAGTACCGGCTGCTGCGACGAACAGGGACAGGAGGGAAAGGGGGACATGGGAGAAAACGAAAGGGAAGAAACGCGAAAAAAAAAGAAAGAAAAAAAAATGGTGCGACAGGCCAACACGAAGAAACAAATAGAAGAATGCACATCAAACAGATGGAACGGATGAACAAGGAAATCTTCGGGGAGACAAGAAACAGTCAAAAACAGTCAAATACGGGCAGCTGCCCACCCATCCCCTGGTTCGACGATCCCTGCAGAACGCTGACGACACACACACAAACAGCGGCCGTGCATACGCCGTCGACGGTAGTATCGGGGTAGGGAAAGGGGCCAATATCGAAACGGAAAAAGTGGTACCAAAAATACAGCGAAACTGCAGAAAAAAAGAAAGAAAAAAGAAAAAAGAAAAAAAAAGAAAAAAAGAAAAAAAGAAAAAAAAAAAATGCCAAACTCACCAGACGGTCGTCGCGCAGTCCTGCCGAGGCCTTGACGAACTGGGTAATGTCGCTCAAATACTGGGTGCTTTCTGGCGAGACGTGATTGGGGGTCTCGTCGACAAAGATACCCTGGACGTAGAGCCCCGGCGTGTCGTCTCTATTGTTCCAGCCGGCGTAGAGCCGGATGTCATCATACGACTGCCTCAGGGGACGCTTGCAGTAGTCGATGCGCATATACCCCACAGTGCACACATTGGGATAGGAGTTCAGCTTCGGCACCTCGCGCACGTAGTCGTGGCTGGGCAGCTCTGCGTCGCCTGGGCCGCTGTTGGGGTTCACGATAACAAGGAAGTGAAGGTCCGGATAGGCTTCGATGCTTGATTGGGGGGGAGGGGGATACCGCTAGATGTTAGCCAAGCCCATGCCACGTCTGGCGGGGGGAGGGAAGGGAGATCTGAGGGGAAGATCATCGTTTTCTTCTTGGGCGACCTAGGTCTCTTTTGGTCTTTGGTCTTGGGGGGTCTTTTGGGGTAACAGCAACGGCCATTAGGGGCGTAGGAAGGGAGGACAGGGGGGGGACAGAAAAAGAAAACAAAAGAGGGCTGAGGGAAAAAAAAAGAAATGAAGCGAAACGCCACAGGCACAAAGGGGAAACCAGCACGACGCAGTCCGTGATAACGAAGCGCGCGACAAGAAAAAAAAAGCAAAACACAGGCCCCGAGGAAGATAGCTGTGCGAAATGGGGAAAAGCGCAAAAAAAAAAAAAAGACAGACAGAGAAGCACATGTCAGACAGAAAAGGGAAGTGAGAAATAGCGGACAGGGAATGTGCGGGAAGCCACCAGGAGAGAGTACTCGAAATCGGTGAAATCAGTGGGATCAGATAAATCAATGGAATCAACAACAAGGGGTGTGACAGCAGGGGAGCACCAGGAAATCGGGAACCAAAGAACAGAACCAAAGGCAGGACCAAAGACAGGACCCAAGACCAACAGAAACCAGCAACACAAAGGAAGCTCGGCAGGATGCCGAATGGGGCGGGAATCAGGCACATACACGTCATACAGCGGCTTCCAGGTGGTCTCTGTCAGCGGGTAGATGTACAGTGGCATCACCAGCCACGCGTTGGAGCTCATTTCCATCTGACGCCTCGGCGCTCGCGTTGGAGCGAAACGGGAAAGGAAAGGGGGGAGGGGCGATAAAGAGGGGGGTGAGCGCCGTCGCAAGACAGTGGCAGAGAGAGAGAAAGGGGAAATGCGACGAGGAGGGCGAGGAGGACGTGTGCTTCGTAGAGCGGGCAGCAAGCCGGTCGCAAACATTAAGACGAGAGAAAAAAAAAGGCGAGTGACGGGAAGGGTGGCACCAGCAAGTGGCCAGCGAGTGGCTCAACGGCGTGGCCACGAAAAAGGCGGGCAAATATTTAAATCCGAAACCTCTGAGGAAAACCGAACAAAATGCCGCCAGAACGAGCAAAATGCTGAATAAAATTAATGCAAAAGAAAATGTATAAAATCAAATAGACTCCCAAAAAAAGCCGGCCGAAAGACAGCAACCAAAAAAAAAGAGCAGTAGGAGGCAATCCACGCCAATTCAGAAGCACATCCGGGAACTTCTTCAAGTAAAGAAGATATAGCTGGGCCAAACCAAAAAAAAAGGTGGAAACCAAAATCGCTTTATACCGAGCTGCACCGTATCCCGTTGTTTGTCCTTTCTGGGGAGGCGGGCGCTCTTTGGGATCTTTTTTTTGCAATGGGACATTTCCAAATCTTTGCACGGGACTTTGGGGGTCCTTTTTGAAAGACATTGGTTTTGGAGGCTCTGTCGCTCTTTCTTTTTTTGTCCGTCCGATCACCCCCCCTTGGACGCCAGGGGGGGGTGTTCAGGGGAGCCGCACGCCACTGGGCAGCCACCGTGCGCCACACATCTCCCGCAGGCGCCAGCGAGGAAATCCCCAAAACAGCAAGCAAGGGTGGGGCCCCTTAGGCGAGCGAGCCCAGAGGCTAGAACGCGCCGGACGCCACGCGGCGCCCCACTTCCGCGAGATTCAGGTCTGGCGCTAATCCCGAGGAGGCTCTGCGGGGCTCCCTGTGTATTGGTGTATTGGCAAAGAGGAACCACCAAACCACTTGCAAAGTCTCCAAAGTACGATTTTCCAAGTAGGACTGGTACCAACTAAAATAGAAAAAACCCCCGTACTCGCCAGGTACACACACAAAGCAGTACCTCCAGACGGTATAGGAGATCATGACCAGGTCTGGCACTATGTAAGCTACGTGTGAGACTAGGGACACAATGCAATTTTTATCCGTGATGAGAATGGTTGATAAACCCAACGCCGGTGCTTTGGTCTTTTGGGGGGGGGGGTTTTTCTCCCCTGGCCACCTCGACTCTGTACTCTCTTCCCAAAAGGCGCCCTCGCCTGCAGTCATCCGCCTGCACCGATCTGGGGCCTGCGTGGATACTCGACGCTCAGCGGTGGGCTCTTTTCGGTACTGCCAGAGTCTGCTAGAAGGAGCTGACTTATAGCCAGACTCGCCCCAAACTGGCAGTTGTATCCATTGCCCTCATTTCTGTCCATCCGATCGGTCCCAATATGACCCTCTCGACGCGCCCATGGCAAGCAGCGTCTTCGTTCCAGCTGGATCGATGCAGCTCGCAGCACCACCACTTGAGCTGACAGCAGTGTTGGATCCGCCGTGCAATATGCAGCGTTTGGCCACTTGTCTGCCCCTATTCTGCCATTGTTGCCTACAGCTCATTTTTGTTGTTGTTGTTGTCATCTGCTTGATTTCCCCGGACCTTTCCTGACCTTCCCTGCCGCTACCAGAACCCGCCCTTCCATTCCCTTCCCATTCCTTGCCCTGTGGGTGTTATCCCTCCTCTATAGCCGGACTACTACAAAGTAGCTAAGCTACCTTTTTTTTCGTCCCTCTTTTTTTTAATGGTTTTTCCCTCTTCTGTTTTGCCTCTCTCCCTATCCGTCCGATCCATACCACCCGACCTGTCTTGCCTAGCATATGCATTTTATCGGGTCTCACAACAAAGGTTTCGTACCTTATTCGTCCCTTACTTATGCTTGATCTGCAAATTCTTCTTTATCCAGTCCACGGTTCCATATATGTGCAGGGGTCGTGCAGACTATTGTCATTCTTCCTTTTTTTTCCTGTACGGCGCAATATCCTGTACGGCGCAATACTTCTCAGCTTTCTCTGTGATCTCTTCTTGTTCTTCTTCTGGCGCTCTCCCCAGTGTCCGAGCCGCCCAGCTGCTCACCCCTCCAGCTGTCCACCTTTGCTCGACCTGCTCGATCCGGCCTATACGGATGCTGTATGCTGTCTCATGCATGGTGCATCTCTCTGCACCACTACTGCGTACCCCTACACCCTGCGCAGCTCGTGCTCCCCGTCCGTCTTGCCCCCATTGATCCATTCATCCTTCTTTTTTTTCGTCCAGGCCTGCATCGTGTCGTCCCGACCTGCTCTGGTCTCGATCTGCTCCTGCTCCGCCCACTGCGTCCTAAACCACAGAGTGGCATTGCGGCAAACAAGAGAGGAACCACTCTTCCGCCAGCCACAGCGCGGTGTGCCTGTCTGGCACGTCCGTTGTTCTGTTCCATTGCAACTTACACGTCCCAGCCGGAAGGGAACACGCCGTCCCGGTGCTACCTCAGAGCAAAAAGAAGAATAGCCTCAAGTTTGGGGTTGGTGGAAACGGTCTTCTCACATCGTCAGAGAGCCCGCTTGCCCTTCCCCCCCCCCTCTCCACCGCTTCAGCTCTAGAGGGAGTGCGCTCACTGGCCCCGTTCAGGGACCAATACCCAGAAGACTAACGAAGCACGACTCCGCTGAAACTCGGAAATTCGTCGAGTGTCTTTCTGTGGTGTCTTCTTCCTCTTTCTCTCCTGCTGCTCATCAAATCCCCACCCCCCTTAACCTGGCCCGTGGTAGCTCAAACCGACGGGGGCTAGGCAACGGCAAACAACGCTATTCACTCACTTACACCAAACAATACTTGCTCACTTCTCTCTTCTTTTGGTTGCCTCCTGCCCATACACACACACACGGGTTGTCAGAGTTTTCTGCTTGTTTGTTTGTTTTTCCACCTCCACGGCCCATGCATGGAATCTTGCAACAAAGCACGAGACTGAGCTGATCTACTACTCTGCTTCGTGCATCTGCCTATGCGGCACCAAACGCAATCACCAAGGCCAGCAAAGGAGACGACGACCCTCCTCTCAAACCGCTAGACGTCTGGCGTCAACTGCCGCCCCCAATTTTAATTCTTGTTTTTCTTTTTTTGGCTCGTCGACGCTGGCTTCTACGCTTATTCCTTCCGGTTCCCATTCTCATCTTTTGGTCTCCTACGTTTTTGGCCATTTTCTTGATTTTTTGTTTTATTGTTTGCGTTGGGGTTCTTTTGGTTCCTTTTCGTCGTTGAACGTCCTGACGTCCTAACGACTTCGTCTCCTTCCTTGTTTCAAAAGAGCAAGCCGCCCCCCC
>PCDI01000014.1:443478-506115 GCA_002778195.1 Raffaelea ambrosiae
CCGGCCATCACGGAGACGTACGTTTGAAAACGGTTGTGTGATCATAAGTGTCTCGTTCCTGGAGACTTACGGGCGTGTGTGTATGTGTGTGCCGTGTGTGCCGTGTGTGCCTTTACAGTGTGCCGAGTTCGTCTTGCGTACATAGTAGCTCACTTCCCTTTGGCACTTCTTCGACCTAGTTGTCTCGTTCTCTGGTTTCTTTCCCTGTTTTCGGGGGACCTTGACAACATCTGTCGATCTTCGTCCCATCTTGTCACCGACTCTTGCTTTCTTCTTTCTTTGAATTTTTTTCCCCCCCTGGTTTCTGCCCCCTCGTGTTCATGGCCGGTTCCCATAATCGTTGATCCTTTCTATACTCGACGTCATACGCATACATCTTGAGGTCATTTCTCTTTTATTTTATGTTTTGCCCTTTTTTAACTTTCTTTTTAACCTTTGGTACTAACTGGGTCCTTCGTTTTTATTATTATTACTCCTTCCCCATAAGCCCCAGCATTCCTCTTTGTCTCTTTTGCCTCCCTTCTCACTCTTGCCATACACCGGCCGAGCCAAGACATAACATACATTGACACATATTGGTTATACGGGAGTCAAGCCATCGGTCCCTTTGTTACACGCCTTACGTCCACACTGCCCGTTTTTCTCCACACAAACAGACACGCACACAGACAGACAAGATGAACAACCACTCCTCATCTTCGTCCGAGTACTCGGCGGGCAACAGCCCGTCGCAGTCCTGCACATCCTGCCCGCCCTCGCCCGTATCACAGGTCACCGACCCGGACGTTGGTCTCTCCGACGTTGCTGGTCTCGACGGCTTGCCTCCGGCCACGGGCAGCGAGTACGTGCTGGTCACGGGCGGCCTCGGCTTCATCGGCAGCCACACCACCGTTGAGCTGCTCAAGGCCGGCTACAACGTCATCATCATCGACAACCTCAGCAACAGCTACCCCCACGTCCTCGACCGCATCCGCGAGGTGGGCCGTCTGCACTACGCCGAGCCGGCCCAGGCCGGCTTCAAGTGCCCCGTCATCGAGTTCCATGAGATCAGCTACCGGGACCTGCCGGCCATGCGGGCCGTTCTGGACGCCCACTGCCGAGGGTGCCCTCCGTCGTCGTTCCCGGCCGACGATGATGTCCAGGCGCAGGAGGAGGCCGCAGCCGCCGCAGCCACGAAGACGACGGCAGCCGCCGAGCTGCCCGCGTCGGACATTGTCGGGGTGATCCACTTTGCCGCGTACAAGACGCTCCACGAGAGCATCAAGCTGCCGCTCAAGTACTACCGCAACAACGTGAACGGCTTTGTGGACATGCTCACGATGCTGGACGAGTACAACATCAAGACGTTTATTTTCTCGTCGTCGGCGGTCGTGTACGGGGCGCTGGGCGAGGCCGGCCGCCAGCTGCAGGAGCGGCACTGCGTGCAGCAGGTCGAGCGGCGCGAGGAGGACGAGACGGACGAGGACGGCCAGAGGATTCCGCAGTCGGGCTGCATGGACATCACCAGCCCCTACGGGCGGTCCAAGTACTTTGCCGAGGCCATCCTGTCGGACCTGGCGCTGTCGGACCCGTCGTGGAACATTGTGGTGCTGCGGTACTTCAACCCGGTCGGCTGCGACGCGTCGGGCCTGCTGGCCGAGGACCCCAAGGGCGAGTCGCTCAACCTGCTGCCGCTGGTGACGCAGACCATTACGGGCCTGCGCAAGGAGCTGGTGGTGTTTGGCAGCGACTGGAACACACCCGACGGCACGGCCCTGCGCGACTTCATCCACGTGTCCGACCTGGCCCGCGGCCACACGGCGGCGCTGTCGGTCTGCCGCGAGGGCCGCCTCAAGAGCCCCTACCGCACCTTCAACCTGGGCGTCGGCAAGGGCTGCTCCATCCTCGAGGTCATCACCACCATGGAGTCCGTCCTCGGCCGCCCCATCCCCTGGCGCATGGCCAGCCGGCGGCCCGGCGACGTCGAGTCGTCCATTGCCGCCGTCGACCGCGCCCAGCGGGAGCTTGGCTGGCAGACGGAAAAGTCGCTCCGGGATGCCTGCCGCGACATCTGCAACTGCCTCAAGTTGATCTAATTTTGGCCGTTGTGGCGTCCTCTTTCATCCTCTCTCTGTCTCTGTCTCCTTTGTGTTTTTTTCTGTCTACATTTTGGGAGTCGCAAACATTGTTTTGGTGTTTTTCTTCTCATTTATTGTTGCGTTCTTTTCCTCATGTTCACTCTTCAGTCACACTACCCCTACTGTTCTCGTTTTCGGCCACCCGGTGCTTTTTTGCATTTCAATCTCAGGATCGTCTGCAAAAAAGGGATAACGTATTATAGATAAAAAAACGAGGGAAGCTGGACGAGCAGCTTTTTGGTTAATCTAATTTTAAATTGGGGTTATTTTTTTTTTGTTTTCTTTTATGCACACACTCTCTCCTGTATATATATAGATAAGTCAAATAGAGGAAAAAAAAACCCTACCACAGCTCTGCAATATCAACAGTGATTTTTGCGTGTATTGGTTTGTTGATCTCGTCTCGGAATTGTTTTTTTCTCCTATCGTTTGTCTTTTTTCTTTCTTTTTTTACCACACGTTGTCCCATGACACGTGGCGATCTGCAAGCAAGAACGACGCGCAATCGTTGTCGTCAGCGATGGCGGATGGGCACTGTTGAATGAGTAAGACAAGTCTGTCCCACAAGAAAAGTTTAACTTTTCTAGACCCAAAGTTATCTAACTGGGAGTTTAGAACCGTGCCCAACTCAAGCCTAACGCAACCTTAATATGGCACTTGTGCATCATCTACTTACGCGGCATCCTACTCTTTTCACTGTTTCTATTTCAAGTACACAAACAAGTTGCCATTAAACAAGCTGCTAAGGTTTCGTACAAACCCGTGTTTGTCTACGCGGGTAGATGTGGACTTGTGGGCTGGTGGACATGGCTTTCCCAAGTGTAGTAACAACCGACGTACTTTTTTCACTCAAATTTGCGTCGTCAGTCCTCCTTTGGCATTTCCATCATTAAAGTTTCCCTCAAGATTGGTTGTTTGTGAGGGCTGTTAACCTTAATCTATTTAACGTGATGAAAACAACGCAAAAGAACTGAAATATTCGTTAAGTTTAAATTATGCTTTTTACGAGATATATTTGATGATTTCGATTTTATTTTGATTTTGTTAAAGACAACAAAGTTTTCGGTTGAATATCAGAACTTTCATTTCTAATGTTCTGGTAACAAACAGATTGCATTTGTCAAATCAAAACATGAGACACAGGACATTGACATATGTATACAATTTCCGTTTCGTGGCGTGCTGTAGATGCAAAGAAAGCCAACTCACTATGCTCCAGCCTTGCAGATCGATTTTGTTCTTATCTGCGTCTTTGTGTCTTCTCGATAAACCGTCGTTTGTCTGGTGGTGTGTAGATTGAGATGGCAAATGTGTCTTCGGCCCTATTTCTTGCGCTCGCCCCGTAGTGCCCGTATCCAAGACGGTCTGCACAAAGTTTTGATGTCAGGCACACCTGCCGCTACAACCACTTTACACCATAAACGAAACGACGGTCCTACGGGAGCAGCCGTAAGGCATGTCTGTGCCTTGGTAGTGATTGCTACCCTCCCCCACCACCCCCTACTTGACGTTCTTATCTTGACGTCTGCACGATCAACACTAGTTCATAGTAACCACTGTTTGGATGTCGCTGGTAGACAGAGGTTTGCCAAGAGAATGTTCTCGCAGGCCCCACGTATCGTTGAGAGATAAGCTTCCTGGCCAACAGTCTGGAAATAAAAATCGACATTGCAGAAACCGCATCATGGATATTGAATCAGACCTTCTGTGCAACGACGCTGTGCATTTCCGGAGCTGAATATCTGTGAACTGATGGTCCGGCCACTGACGTTGATCAGATTGGGTTGGTCGTGATTCTCGGCTGTTACGGCCGACTTCATGCACACCCAAACAGCTCGACATGATGCTTCTCTACATACGTTCTGTGCTTGACCTGCAGATTCTGCGGCGGTGATCGCGATCACTAGGTCATGTGACAATTGGAGCAAACACGCAGACTACCCACCCAGCCAGCCGCTTTCAGTCAAGCCATAGACAGACACGGCACGGCAGTGTCCCCGGGGTATAATGCGATCTGGCAGGCGATATGCGGCTCAAGAGTAAGCTGCTTGGAGCTTGGCCAGCTGTATCTGCTCCGCTTGGGCTCTGATTAGCCGACAACTGCGAAACAGTGTCCAAGTGTTGACGTGGCTCGACATGGAGAGGACGAGGGACGCCGCCAACCCCCGCCGATGGAACTCATTTCACACAGGCGACAAACCTTTGCGGCCGACTTTCCACATTCCCGGAGAAAATGGCGCTGCAACTCATTGGCCTCCTTGCCTGGGCAGCGCGACCCGCCTCGGCGGACCCCTGGGACTTGTCTCTTCGCACCTGTCCTGTGCGCATCCCGGCACCGCTCCAGCATCACGGCCGGTTTGGCTGTCCGGCACCCCTGGACGATGGCGACGACCGCTCCTCGAAGCAGCAGCAGCAGCAGCAGCCGCTGCGGTGGTCCCCCTGGTCGCATGCGCCGACGTGCGCGCATGCCACCCTGCTCGAGCCAGGCGAGGCTGGCTACGGCGCGCGGAAGTACTGCGTGTACACGAATGCGCGCCACGGGATGGGTGGGATGAGTCTGGTGGCCCTGCCCGAAGTCGCCGCCGAGAGCATCGAGCTGTGGGACGAGGAGGTGCCCGACGGGGCCAGACAGACCGAGCCAGCCTACGAGGTGGTCGACCTGCCGGGCAAGGGCAAGGGGGTGGTGGCGACGCGGCGGATCGCGCAATACGAGGCGTTCATGGTGGACTACGCGGCCCTGGTGGTGGACCTGTTCTTCCCCGTGGAGGTGGACCGGCGGGCGGGCTATGGGCTGCTGCGGATGGCGGCGGAGCAGCTGTCGCGACCGCAGAGCGCGCGGGTGTACGGGCTGGCGCAGACGAGCAGCGCGGCGCAGGATGCGGTCGAGAATGTCTTGCGGTCGAACGCGTTCCACACGATGCTGGGCAGCCGCCCTCACATGGCTCTGTACCCGGAAGTATCGGTACGTACAGCTACAAGCCCGGTTCTGAATTCCAAAGGCTGCACGGCTCGAAGACGTTGAGACTAACAAAAAGGAAAACGAAGCGGATAAACCATGCATGCATGCCAAAGTGGGTGTGACTAGTTCTTCTTTTCTTTTTTCTTTTCTGTTGGTCCGATCTTTTTTGATTTCTTTTTTCGGGAGTTGCACTTTCTGGGACATGTTTTTCCTTTCGGGTTGGATTTCTTTTTCTTTTTCTTTTTTGTTTTTCCTTTTGTGTCTTGCTGTGGTTCTTTTCGAAACGGTGCAAGGGGTCGTATCTTTTCTTTTTCCTCTCGTCTTCCTCTCCCTTCTATTTTTGGTCTCACCGTTGAAAGACCGTACATAACCCATTAACACAGCTCCCAGCGCGTTCCCGCGATTCAGGCCGCGGAGCATGGCCGTCACCGTGGCCGCTACGCGGGACATTCAGCCCGGAGAGGAAATCACCATTAGTTGTAAGTACGTTTCGGGAGCCGAATCAGACCGTATCCACGGGACCTACACGCACTAGCTAACGGCTCGTGTGAAAAACCACCGACGGCCCAATGTCTCAGATATTACTGTAGGCCAGACATACGCGGACCGCCAAAAGGCCCTCGAGCACTGGGCGTTCCAGTGCACCTGTGCCCTGTGTGCGGCGCCGCGCCAGGAACGCGACGAGTCGGACGAGCGGCGTCTGCACATTGCCCGTCTCAGGGATGCCGCCACGGCGGCCTTCCAAGGGGGCGATGCGGCGGAGGCCCTGCGGCTGACCCGGGCGGGCCTGGCGCGCATGGAGGAGGAACACATGTTCCCCCTGTACAGCGAGCAGTACGAGAACATGGGCCGCATCTACTCCGTCATGGGGGAAGCGCGGCTGGCCCGGGCGTACGCGCAAAAGTCCCTGGACGTGCTGGCCCAGCAAGGGTTCATCTCGGACGAGCAAGCCAGGCGGGTGGACCTGCTGCTGGCCGACTTTGAGCGCGGAGGAGGAGGAGGCGATGCAAGGGAAGCTCCCAGGGAAGCCCCAGAGAAAGCTCCAAGCGAGGAGGGAAAGGGGGGATAAACAGACTCTGCATGCGGTTTTCTGATGGCGCAAGACGAAGGAGAAGACGACGCTGATTGAGCACGAGTTCTATTTAAGCCAGGCGAGCGCGGATGTAGTCGACAGGTGGTAGAAGCAAGAATGGCACTCGTCCCTGCTCCGAGGAAGTGGACAAACCCTAAGCGAGCCCGTGCTGTTGTGTCCATTGCAATGCACACCCTCCAGACGAGAGGACAGGATGAGGTCCTGCAAGTGAGTGGCGATGTGAGACCCTGATGAGGCTGCATCGGAAGGTTGGGAGTTTTTGTCTTCTCTTTTTCTTTTTTGTGGTGAATCATATGTTGCCGCCCACACCGGGAGACAGCCGAGTCACAAACACAGTGGAACCTCAAAGAACGATCGAGCAGTATCATACGTGACAAGGGGGGGTCAAGCCATGGTGGCCACCTTTCATCGGCACGCTTCCTGTATTCGAAAATGAGTCAACATTCATGGCGAATAAAAAACATTGTAATCCAAAGGCAGTCTGTAATGTGAAACGCCGACCCCAATTCCGTTTCTTTGTATCGTGCATCTTGACGATTGTCGTTGCATTGCTCTCTTTTCGTCTCTTCTTTCTCCTCTCTTTTGTCTTCCATCGCAAAGGACCAGACAAAAAACAGCAAGAAAGCAGTCTTTTGCCACTACAACCATCATTTCTGAAAGAAACGCGGCACAGGATGGAACTGCTTCGTCTTGCAAATGCTGAGACGAGACTGTAATTGAGAGAAAACATGTTCTTTTGTCTCTTTCAGTCTCGTAACGTCATCAATATTTCCTTTCGGAGACTCCTTTGAATTCCTCTCTTATCCATAGCGGCTCGCTTCTCAAGAGCTACTGCAAGTGTTTTCTTGGAGGAGGATATTTTCTCTTTTCTCTTTTCTCTTTTCTCTTTTCTCTTTTCTTATTATCCCATTTTACGTCATGCCGTCATCCCAAGCAAAACAAGAACATTTTTTGGCTCGATTTTTGTTTACGCAGCCCTTGTTTCATTCATACTCGATTCTCGCCACTTGCAAAGTTTCCCGTGTCTCATGTCTACAAAGACTCATGAAAGACTCTCAGCACCATACACATAGAAAACAAATGAGAAACAATCCGGGTGATTGGTAGGGCGGAAGCCACACAGAATGTCGACAACAACAGCCGCCGGCTCGCTGAAGAAAATACGCTGGGGGACTGGCGAGGAAACAAACAACCCCAGCCCGGTCCGTTGTACGTGTCATGGCTGTGGGCCTTGGGCCAGTGACGTATAAATAAGCCCATCTAGAATCTCGCTCAGCACTGATGCGGTAAACTCCTCGACAGATACTATGTACAGCAACAACCAGCACCTCTTACGTCCTTAGGAGAAAATAAAGCTACAAAACATGGCCATGTTTTGCGCCTACCTTCGTCGCCACAACACTCGCACCACCCAGCACCTCATAAACCGAAAAAATGATCTTGAAAAGAAACAACGTTGCAATGACAGTCTTCTCGGTGATATCGTGATGGCCGCTTTCTTCGACGGAAACAAGAACATTCTGAAGCTTTTGTGTGCATTGGTACACGGCTTGGTCAAATCTATTGTTTATCAGACAAAACTGAAAAGGGTGAACCGTTTGATTCAACGGGAGACGATTTAGTTAGATTGTCCTGCAAATGTAGTTTCCAGCTAAGTCTATTTGATGCAAACCAATGTAATGAAAATGGACGAATACAAAAAAAAAAAAAAAAAAACAGAAAGACCTTTTCCAAATTCAGCATCGTCATCTTTCATTTCCAGTCTAATGTGCACAGTTGCTTTCTGAAGTTTGTAGCAGTTTGTAGATAAAACACGCATAGCAGAGGAATCTTTCATGTGTTTGCCACCATTGATTGTGGTTCCTGAGAAAATCATGGGCGGGTGGTTCTTTGAAGGCAGCACTGGAGCTTTGAGGAAGCGACTGACTCTGTGGACATGCCGCCATGGCTATCAAGCTACAAGAGACTCGGGATCCGATGCAAGAGATGAACGTGTTTGTTTGTCTTTCTTGCATTCCCCCTTTCCCCCTTTGATAGGTCACTGCTTTGTATGTTTCTGCAACAAGAGAGGGCCTCCATATTGGCAACGAGAAAACTGTGTGGTACAAATAGAGACACCAGCTCTATCGGTCACTGCTGCTGGACCAAATGTTCAAATTCACGACAGCAATAAACGACGGAAGATCACACACCGGGCAAGTCACACGTCTGCATAGAATTGTCCACCTGCATAGAAGGGGTTTGCCTCACCAAATTGACAAAGATACAACGACAATTGCACCATGAGAAGCATTCTGAAGATCCTGTTTCCGTGCTGGTCAAGGGACGAGCACAAGGCCATCGATGAAACGGTCGAGGTCGACCAATTTCGGGAAATCACGAGAGAATATGACTGGCTGGAGAAAGAAAAAAGGAAGCTGGAAGAGCAGTTATATTTGTTGAGAAAACCTAATTTCGGCACGAACGACATCGAGGAGAAGATTAGAAAGACATGTGCCCAAATAGACCAAGTGAGGGATAAAGAGACCCAACTCATAATTCGCGATAGCTCTCCTACTCGTATCGACCCCTAAACACAGGGTCTTGCAGCCTTTTGGGAAACGCGCAACTTGACCATATATATTGTTGGGGATAGATTGTCGGGAATGGAAATGGGACGTCTCAGAGCAGGTCAAGATATTCTCACGACTACGCAAAACAAAATGAACACACTTGCAAGCAGGTGCTGCGTCTCCTGGGGGAAAAATGGCCGCATCAAGGCCTTCTTTTTTCTTTTTTTTCTTTGGTATATGTTCTACTTCTTCTTTCAGACATGCGGACTAGCCCGACAAAAAACGGGCAAACCGCCAATGCTCTCGTTTCTTTGGAAAGCCTCTCCATGCCCAGAGTCCCTTTGTGGGGGCAAACAAACGGTTGGCACGGGATGTCCTGCCAAAGAATCCACACCAACGTCGCTCATTCAGAACGAAGACCAGGACGGTGTGTCTTTGTGTGGCCAGAGAGGCGTCCTTTGATCAACACTCGGCTTGGGTGCCGTTTATGGCTTTGTGCGAAATCCACGTCACACAAAGATAGACAAAGTGGCTTTGGAGAAAGAACTATTCCCCCTTTGATCACGCCGCTCTTTGCGCACTCTGCCTATGAACGGGTTCGCAAATCTGTTTTTTTTTTCCCTTTTTTTTTCTTTTCTTTTTTTGACATGCATGCTTTTTTCCACTTGTCTTGTCTTTGTAAGAAATGCTATTGCTAGATCCTGCGGCTTCGACATCACCCTGCCACATCCTGTATTGCCATGTCATGGGGTTCATCTACATGTGCGCCCCGTTCTGTAGACCTACAGAAGCTATCGCCGTACTGGAAAATCAATAAGCATGACTACAATGGATGTGGAAACGACCATTGTGTCCGAGCAAACCGGAGATCTTACACAAAGGGCACACTGTTGCTTGTTGTTCTCGGTGCCGGACTTCCAGGAGGTGCTGGGCCTTGGCATGCCTGCACTCAGAGTATTTATTACCCAGCCATGCGGCCATATGCTAACTATGGCTGACAGCGAAACATCGAATCTTTTACCAAACGAAATTTTTTCGGACCAATCTTTATTTAACGCACACACGATAATACACACTATGGACGTTCTACCTCAAAACTGGAGGACATGTTTTGAACAGTATCTGGAACGTGTGAACAAGAACTCGGACAAAACAGACAAGCTCCAATTCGAGATAAAACAGCTTGAGGATCGAAAAAAAGAATGCGTCCGCCACGAGATAGAACATATCGACGAGGAGATATGCAGACTGATGAAGAAAATACATGAAATAAATAAAACCGAGGACGGCATGCTGAGGAGAATGCTGGCGAGGGCCAACGATAAAGAAGAGGCTGAAAAGAAATAACTAGCGGAAACCCAGCAGGGGAATAGTCGAAGTTTAGAAAGTTGTTGGCGAAGCAACTTCAATGCTAATGGATTGCACATACTTTTTCTGACTGACCTCTCGAATCATCTTGAGCAACATATCCGTGGGACACGAGAAAGTCCTCCAAATAAGCGCGCCATTGCGTTCACTACCATCAAGGAAACAATTTGCGCAGAATCAGGGCTCTACGTCGCTTCTCGAGCTTTCAAAGAGATCATTGTGCACTGGAAAATATTCTCCTTTAGTTGATACCAATAAAGAACAGCAGAAAACTTCATTGACTGCCGTGCTGAGCCCCCATGAAAGAAATCATAAACAGTGCACAAAGCCATGACATCAAAGGTGATCCTTGTTTTCCCGTGTCATTGAACGCAGTGGCAAATCTTCTTTGATATACATCGCTTTCTGTGCCGTAGCTTTTTATATGACCCGACGACATAAAATCCACCAGTGCGCCGTGTAGCAAAAGCCCAATAATTTCGCGAGTCAACCGTAACAACCTACATCAGCCCAGGCGGATCAGCAGCTCGAGAATTTTTCGCAAACGATTCTTCATAAAGTGTTCGACCCTGCCCTACAGTCTACTTGGAAAGACCTGGTGCGTGAAGAGGAACCTAACCTACGGATGGGAAGGCAGAGTTAATAAAAAGGGGAACAGGTGAACATTCACCGAGTCTGCGAACGAAAAGTGCAAAAAGACATTGGCGGCCAAGAAATGAAACCCCTGGCCTCTAGTTAGATTTACCAAATACTTCAAAGAGCACTTTCTCCCACATGAACACTAGTGAAAGACAAAGACGGACGCTGGAGGGTGCTTTCATGGGAAGGACTTTGTCCCATTTCGTCCCTTTACTCTTTGTTCTCCCGTTTCATTGAATACGCGGCAGATAATTCTCTTTGCTGGACTTTTCTCTTTGTGCTGGGTATTCCGTGGAACTTGGAAGTATATAACCTGCCAAGCTCGTCACCATGTAATACTCGAGAGATTTTGATTTCAGAGGTGAACTGGATTTTGGTTTCTTCTTTTTCTTTTTCTTTTTTTTTGGCGCCAGCTTGAATGGCTACATAACCAGCCCAGAACTATTAGTCCACGAAACCCATCTCCTCCAGAACGAAGACAAGCCCTGTAGGTAAGGGTGATACCAAACGCACCAAAACAACATCACCTTTGGCTGACATAAAACTAGCAGTGGTAATCTTCCCGAAACGGAGAGCACAGACGCAAACGTCTGACAAAATCCGGTGCTGTACAAACAGCTGTATGTCGTCTAGCGACTTGGCTCGAGGCTATACAGTCACAGTTGGCAGCAAGAATATTGTGCAGAGCCATATCCTAGCGAGAATTCCAGGCACCCACTGAAGTATGTTTTTTTCTTATTATTTTTCGGGTTCAAAAAAGTGACAACAACTTCACTACATTTTCATGGTATGACGCCGTGACTAGCAGTATGGTGCTGAAATTGGCGAGTCAACTGCTGTGCGCCGTTAGCGGATCATGGGCAGCCCATAAACGGACACAGGAGCGTAACTGACATGACTTTTGACAAGCGGTTTTTTTTTTTTCAGGATATATAAATACGATTCCCCCCCGGACGAAGAGGGACGCCCTGGAACTGCAACAAGAAGCATTTCCTCAACAAGACCAAGAGCCATTTTCACGTCTTCCCCACAACAGTCCTTTAGACTAGCACACATCAAGATACAAGCCACAGAGCTCCCAAGGCTCAGTGATCTTGAAAAAGACATCAAACGTTATGGAGAAGTGAAAACATCTCTCCAGAACAGAATTCAAGAGGCTGAGTTAGAAATTGAGAGGCTGTGCTCTGGTCAAAGTTCGCTTGGGCCAGAATCGTCCGCGCACAAAATCTCCAATTCACATATTAACAGGCTTCGTGACGAGATTGACCGCAAGGAATCTCTTCTTGAGACGAATCAGAGACTATTGGATCTTCTCCATAATATGGTCAACTGTTATGCATACAGAATAGGCTGAGCTCCCGCAAAATGGAGAGGAAATACTTTAGACGGCAAACGTGGATTCAAACACGCCTTCGTTTTTCTTTCCAAAACACTATCTAGTGAACACTCGTCAAAGAAACACATCTCTGTGAATGTTTCAACTTGACCCCCCCCCCCCCCCCCCCCCTCAAAAAAAAAATACCTATGAAATTAGCAAGTTGAATTCCTTACAAACAATCAAATGAATACTGCCATCTAGAGATTCTTACGTGTCCTTAGATAGCCATTATTATAACAAGTAGCCCGGTGTTGACGTCGCAATTTTCAATAAAGAAACACGGGCTGCTGAGTTGACGGCCAACAAGGAGAGATGCCGCTGGCGGCTTGGACATCTTCACTTCAAGGGGTCCCCGGCATGAGCTGCGTTAACACAATAAAGCCCACTTTGACCTCAGATGGTTTCGGGTACTGCCTCTTTCACTTCTCTTCGGTGTCGCCAGATTGCTTCACTAACGCACCTGAATCTTTCAGGTGGCATCCTTTGAACAGATGTCAAAGAGCAGATCTCATTTCTGAAGACGAAAGAAAGGCGCGACGCTTGAAAGACTGGATATCTTTCATGAAAGCTGCCATTAAGATGCAGGACTAAGAGGAGCAACAAGGAGAAAAGGGAATCTCTTAGACAGCGACCGCCTTCGGCTGGCTTTCAACTACCTCTAGAGTACTAAAACAAAAACGACGACAAGGAGAGGAGAAATCTCTTTCAAATCCTCTACTGAAGTCTTATCCACCCTTTATGCTGAGCTTGGATAGCCCTCTTTCGTCGACCCGTTGTGCCGTGGTATCTTTATTATTGCAGGCATTGTAGTCGATACTGATACTGCTGTGATAGTTCGTTCAATTATCACATCTACGTTAGCCACCATATGCACTTTGTAATCTGTTTTAGCGTAGACCCTAGGTGTGCTACTCTTAGTATCTGACTCAGGTATAAATAGAGCTCTCCGCTCTGCAATAGAAAGCGTATTTGCTTGCTACCCAAAGAAAATGTTCCAGCTCCAAGTACCAGCTAGTTATTTCGCGTCAACCACAAGAACATTCATTCGCAAGCCAACGAGGAATAATGAACGACCACATCACAGACACTGCGCCAAAAGAGGGCGGCTTCACAAGAGAAACACACAGAGCAGAAATAGAAAAGCTGAAAAGGGAAAACACGAGCATCGAGAAGTATAGGTAGGATACAACTACTCGAGATGCAGAACAAAAGAGAACCGGAGTCAGAACAGTTTAAAAAAACCGCTTCATGGATTGAAGAAGATAGGAAGCGAAGCGAAGAGAACACCGAGTGTATTCGGATCCGTGAAGAAATCATAAGAGTAGGCGATGAATTACGAAAACGGGAGAAGGAGGCCGAGGCGTGGAAGCTACAGGCATAGAGTCAATTCTAAAGCCGACTCTATATTCACAGGCGAATTGGCAAGAGAGGAGGGACAGGGCTTAATAATAGTGCATAATGTTGTTAAGGGGTTTTCTACAACCCTACCAAGATTCCTAGCATTGGCGGAGAGACAAGCCATTATTTCAATGTGAGACCGAGAAACGAACTCGGGAGCACACCCTCCAAAGGTCATGCTAAAAATACCATGTCGTGACCAATTTACGCGCTTCGGAGGAGGAAAGAAGACCTAACAAATAATATAGGGGTTTTGCGGCCCTTCTTTTACCATATCGCATCTGACGACGAGCCTACCGTAGCGTGGCAAGTTATGTGCTCTTCCTCCTGCCGGCCCGTGCCCCGATACCTGGAGGAGGGAGCAACAGAACGTATTGTCTCCGAAGAGCCAGCTAGACTTACCAGATGGTTATAAGAGCTGTTTGGCGAGTAGTTTGACCGAGCTTCAACCGTAAACGGCGGACAACATAGTGCTATAATAATTATTCCAACATAGAACATTCTACAAATGAGTTGTAACAATACCAGGGAGAAAAGCTGTTTGCTGAAAGGCGAGACAGTGGTCTTCTTTCATGTGCAAATCTTTACAAACGCGTCTCAACTTGCGCGGCTTGAACTGAGCAGATATGTGGCTTGTTTGTTACACCAGCACTGGTCGCTGCAAACGCGTACACTTGTCCTGGGCGTTTGCGGTAGGTTTCAGCTCCGCCATTGATGCAAGTATAGATGTAGCCCACTTCCACCGTGTAGAGAGCAAGAAGATTTACCCTTCAGCAGAAACGTCTTCCAATCAATCCCGCATTTTCTCAGCAGCTCGAAAAAACCCAGCACCCTAACCTCAACTGTATAACAATCCCATCCCATAACGGCTAGAGAAACATTCTCGTACACCCTCCAAGGCTCCCACGGCATAACAAGGCACAGCCAACAAATCAACAACATGTCCTCCAGCGAGGAAATCAGGAAACCGACCTTTGATCAGGAGAAACGGGAGGAGATGCGGAAGGAAGAATCCGTGCTCGCCGAAATCCAAATCCTCGAAGAGAAAGTAACGAGGTACAAGAACAAGATCAAAGCCAAGGAAGAGAAACTGGCGCGCAACGCGCAGAGGGCGAAGGCAATAGACGAAGGGAATGGACCCCTGAGCTTGACCGAATCCTTTGCATTGTACGAAACCGGGACATACAGATGTACACTCGAGCGTGACATTGATGGTCTGGACAGTCTTGTTCAAAAAGCCGAAAAATACATTGCGTTGACCCGGGAAATTCTTGAGATTTTTTTCCCAAAAGAGTCCAAAGAACGCGAATAGGACACAATCTGGGCATCTCTCACCGAAAACAAGCCCCAGGAAGTGAAAAAGAAAAAAAGAAAAGGGGATGAAAGGAAAAAAAAAAAAAGAACAAAAAATGATGAGAGTGGGACTCGAACCCACGCGGATTGCTCCATAGGAACCTTAATCCTACGCCATAACCAACTCGGCCATCTCACCTCGAAGCACGCATAGAATGTATTTAGTGCAGATTTGGTGTTTTCAATAGCTCAATTCGAAATGGCTCCGAACCTCTCCACGTGAAAGCATGCATCCAGTGACGCAAAAATTGATTCATTCATTCATGAATATATGCACGATGATGCCCCGGGCGTGAAGACGTGCAAAGATGGCAGGCAAGGCAGACAAAAAAACATGCAAACAAAAAGCACGCCGAAACACAGTATAGGAAAACTCACATGCCTTGCTGGCGCGTAGAATTAAGGCAAGCACAAGCAGAGCCGCGTCTCGTATTACGGTGCAGCAGCCACGGGTGGCACAGTCGCCCAACCAATCAAGTGGTTGCGGGTAATGCGGCACATACGATGGGCGTCAGCTGAACAGCAACTTCAGTCTCTTGGTTGACGAGGCCAGGATTGTCTATCAACAACGAGCAGGCTTGGGCCAACCAGCCAAGCTCTGAATGGGAAACGTGAGTGGATTGCCGGCCAGCTCGCTCTGCCTACCACAGACGGCGAAGGCCTGGGTCACCACACCGAAACCGCGTGATCGCAACTTGGGAACAGAGGAAACGAGAATCCTCTTATCATGACGTATAGGCAGACACACGGCGTATCAACCAAAAGGAGGAGTCGTGTCCGCTGCCGATACGGATACGAGTGCGGGGCTTTCCAGGATCGAAGGCTGTTGGCAAGCATCGATTAGTCCGTGCAAGACTGGAGTTTTTGCCCTTTTTTTTTTGTCAACATTCGTTGGTTGTGTGCTTGTTGTTTGGCTATCGCTCTGGCACATGAAGCCGATTCGTGCAAGTGCATACAGACTCTACAATCGAGAAACGACCCACGGATCACAGCCCAGCGGCGACACAGCCGTGGCATGATGCGTTTGTCTTCTAGGAAGGAGCTTTTCGGTCTGGCTTGAGGAGCTGCCCGGTCGGGCAAGGTCAGCACACTAGTGTCCGGCTGGACCTTTTTTTCTTCTACGGTGGTGCTCGTAGGGTCCCACACCAGCAAGAGGTGGGCCCGGAGTTTCGGATGGGGCCACGGCCTTTCCCCATTTCCCCGTGTTCAGCAGCCCGGGACGAGCGGCCCCCACGGGTTTCGAATTAAGCTCAAGAGTCGCCGTTTCTGCCTCCTGGTTTACATATTTCTGGGGAGAGATTGGCAGGGCAGGGGGTTCTGGTTGGTCAGCGCGCGTAATGTGCAGCGATCAACACAGCCAGGGCTCTTCACCGTTATCGACGCTCCTAGCAAGCCATCGACTTCACAATCGGGACAGCTTGCTGGATGGATCCCTACTTGCGAATACGTCTGCGGCCTGATGTATTGGCCGCCAGAGCTCCCGGTGATCGCCATCCATGACGACACGGCATGGCCTCCATCCCGTGTTGGGCGGGTCGCCATCTTATCTCACAGGAGTACTTGCGTGGCTCTTGTGAAAGGGACTTCTGGACAAGTATGACACAATGCTATTTGGCGGAGCATCGAATCTTCTTAGTCACAGCTCCGTTCATCGGATTCACCCTCACTTCAGAGCAGGGCAAGCCAGAAAAAGGGGATGTGGATTCACTAACCGTAACAAGCATCTCGAAGTCGTCTTTATGCAGATCTCGCCATCCTGGGACAGAGTCCATACTAACGCCTCCGATAACGTGTCTTTCCACCCACAACAGGGAACATAGCGGGCGGGCCACCCCGCCATGCATGCAAGGTCGAGCACCGGGTGGTGGGTGCAAGGCGCTGGCGTGCGACCCTAGCCAAGGCCGGAAGGTTACTCCGGTGAAGCACCCCATTTTGGAAGGTCACATTTGGGTGGGATACCTCTTGCACTCCTTCAACTGCCTGCAGCACGCGATCTGTTATCTGGATCGCCGAGCCAAAGCTTGTCAGGAACAAGCAACACTCCCCGCAATAGAAGACATAGACGAACTTTGAACGTTCCTTGGCGGAGGCCTCGGCTCCCCCATGCTGGGCGGCCAGCCGGCGACGAGTATAAAGCCTGCGGGCAGGTTGGCCATGGATCGACAGACAAGCACACGAGAGCAGATTCGAACGAAAAGGTAGAGAAGAAGCAAACAAGAGAAGAAAAAAAGAATAACAAGAAAAAGCAAAAAAAAAAAAAAAGAGACATAGCCCACCCCCAACATCCAAAACATCCAAAATGAAGTTCTCCTCGTCTCTGCTGTCGGCCCTCCTGGGCGCTTCCACGGCCTTGGCCGCACCCCAGCGTCTGGGCGCCCGCAGCAGCCTGTCGCGGTCGTTCCCCAAGCAGCCTGCGTCCTCGCCCAAGGCCTCGCTTGCGTCGGACGGCGTCGATGTGACCAACTCCACCGACACCGACACCAGCAACAACTGGTCGGGCGCCGTGCTCGTCGGCTCGGGCTACACGACGGTGACGGGCACCCTGGTGGTGCCGGAGATCCCCAGCAGCAGCTCGAGCACCCAGAAGTCGGGCTCCGCCTGGGTCGGCATCGACGGCGACACCTGCCAGTCCCTCTGGCAGACGGGTATCTCCTGGTACGTCACCGGCGACGACGTGACCTACGATGCGTGGTACGAATGGGTGCCGTACAGCGCATCTGGTAAGTGATCTTTTTTTTGTGTGTGTGTTCGGTCGTTGTTTTCTCTTGCGGTCCGTTCCTAACATGGACAGTCACCTTTGACGACTTTTCCGTGTCGGCCGGCGACACCATTGTCATGACCGTCACGTCGACGAGCACCACGTCCGGCACGGCGACGCTCGAGAACCAGACCACGGGCAAGAAGGCTACGCACACCTACAGCTCCATGTCGAGCGAGTATGCGCTGTGCAACGTCAACGCCGAGTGGATCGTCGAGGACTTCTCCCTCTGCCTCGACTCGAGCTGCACCCAGACCCAGCTGGCGCCCTTTGCCGACTACGGCACCGCCGAGTTCACCGACTGCTCGGTGGTCCAGTCGGGCGAGACCACCGACATCTCCGGCGCCACGCTGATTGACCTGGTCAACGACAGCGACGAGGTCGTGTCGTCTTGCTCGGAATCGTCTTCGACGGTCACCTGCAAGTATGAGTCTGACGAATAGATACGAGAGCCCACAGAGAGACCATGGCCCAACAGAGGCACAAGGAGGGCAGGACAATGGCATGATATGATGCCCGGTCCAAGTCAGCTGAGAGGGGGAGGGTGGATGGCGACTTACGAGGGATAGCACAAGCCAAAACATGTACATACGCAGTGTTTCCCACGGAAAGAGGAGAGGGAGACAATGCATACACGCATCTTTTACGAATAGAAACCCGTTTGGGGGACTAACTTCTACTCCATCCATCTCTTACAAGGTCTGCCTCAGTGTTACAACGAACGCCCAGTCTCTCTGCGGACAGCGAGAATGGTAGCCATCGGCCAATGCCCAATGTTGGAAACCAACGCGTTCGGCAAAAAGAAAGAATAACTAGACGCGTCCGAGTACTGTTATAACCAACAGGGCAGGGAGACAGGGCAAGGGACGCTTGAGAACTGTTACGTGGCCGGGCTCATGATGGCCGCGAGGACAACTAGCCGGGATGCTACCTTGTCACTGAGCTCCAGTCTACAAAGTGGAAGCAATAGCTAGTTGGGAAAGTAGGTAACAATTGCTTCAGATGAACCAGGGGCCGGCGAAGCCGGCTTGGGTGATTTATCACAAATCCCACCCAGTGGAGCCTCCAATCAACGCTTGTCCGGATTTGGGAAGGTGTCATTGAGCTTGTTCCCGCGGCCCGCAGATGACCCCGGGGGTTGGGGCTAGATTGGCCCGACCAGGTGACCTGGGAACGGTATTGTTTCTTGGCCGTCTTTTTGCCTACCAGAGCATTTCATAGACAAGATATAACTACCGCGCGGTGTAGTGACAAAAACACGAAGTCGACAGGACGGCCACGACTCGGCATACGAGTCAAGGCGTGGAAAGACGCGTGGTTGCTCAGAACGAAGCCCTCTCTGGTCGTCTCCGGCCTGGCGAGTAATTTGAATTTCTATGATTGTAGCCTAGATTCATTTAGGTGGACTGCACTTGACTCCAGCGACAAGGCTGGGTCAGA
Organism: Raffaelea ambrosiae; assembly: GCA_002778195.1. NCBI lineage: Eukaryota > Fungi > Ascomycota > Sordariomycetes > Ophiostomatales > Ophiostomataceae > Raffaelea > Raffaelea ambrosiae. The sequence continues at coordinate 462,534 of PCDI01000014.1, forward strand.
TTCTGTGACCTGAGTGGCTGTCCTCGTACTAGACACGTGCTGTGCGTTGCCAACACCCCCGACGACAACACAGATGCGTTTATTTCTATTCGACGTGTTAGCCAATGCGACTGACATGAATGCGGTTGTGAAAAGGTTGCCAGACTCACATTGGTACCACCCCTACAAATGACTCCATAGCCAAAGCACTGTGATGGAATTTTCCCCCATTAGCATGGTCCGGATGCATTCACACCCCTCAAACCAACAAAGTCTTACCACTCTCGGCGGGTCAATAGGCTCAACCTCATCAGGAGATTCCACAGGGACCCCGAGAACAGTTGTCGCCGTAAAGGCAATCATAGCCACCAGCGTGGTAGACACGGCACGGAGACGCATTTCTGGGGGTGGGACTGCCAGAGTTGTTGTCTTTGGCGCGATGGGTGTTCTTGTTTTGGTATCGTTTCTTGGGCGACAAGCGATGATCTAGCAAGAGAAAAAGACGGGCAAAAGACTACATATATGTACATCCGTATATACGTTTTTTTTTCGGTCATGTCTCCGCAGTGTCCCATACTCTCATCTTCTTGGAAGACTTCTCCGATTTACCCGGTTATCCCCTTTCGAACCTTCCCCGCGAGAGCCATCCACATCGAGCAATTGCACATCCTGTATAACGCGGTGGCTTGAAAAGAAAGGTGGGCGCTTGCCACTTCATAGTGAGGCTCAGTCTCGTAGTCAAAGGGCTGTGTAGGTGTCTATTGACACATGAAATTTAGCCGCATAGATGTCGCGCCACAGGCCATTTCGTTCCGTGAAACACCTAACACGTCATGCTAGCTGCAATGGGAAGGCTAACGCCGATCACTGTATACCGGCGGCGTCCAGTCCCGTGTAATGTTCGTTGTAGACGAGCCTGTGTTTCTTCATTAGGGGTTGGCGGCTGTATCCTCCCCCCGAAGCCTGCCAACTCCATCACCATGTAGGTGACCTCACACCTGAATCGTTATCGTCTGAAACTCTCCACCGTCTTCGCATCTCCGATATCCACCGAGTTTGTGCAGCAAATTTCAAGTTGCGAATCATTTTTTATACTGTTCTTCCTGTCTTTCTCTCCCGCGATTTTGTGGCAGGCCGCCAACCATGTCTTACTGGAAACTCGAGAGTGAAGACGTTGACAGAAAGTCAGAAGAAGACCTCGCTGGAGAGGCTTTTGCCCGCAGCCGACGAAAGTGCCAGTGGCGCTTTACATGTGGAATTTGGCCATGTGTTCTGCACGCATTGCTGATCTCTGGTAACGTTGTCTTTTTCCTTCGGCAGCCGAGAATAGAGGCGGCCGATAAATGTCTATCCAGAGACTCATTCCACAGTATGTTGTGCTCAAGGCCCTGAAACTCGAGTAAAAAGGCTCATCTCCACCAGCTGCAGAAATAGATGCTATTGAATACAACTGGCAGACTTGGAATCTTACTCTTGGAGAGATATCACCGTATACCGCCTCTCCTGGACCTGAGACCGATGCTCTTTGGGAGGAGATCACCGCCAATACCCGTTCCAAGGGTATGACTCTGTTCGATGTCTGCTCAGTATAGACGTCCAATGCTAATGCCAAGTGCGGAAATAGTCGATGGCCTACTGGTCTCAAAGGATCAGATAAGAAACTTAGGCGAAGCATCAATATATTTTCCCAACGGAGAGTATCTGGCAGTGCTTGATGTGTTTCATCAGCTTCATTGTCTTGTAGGTCTCCAGTTCACACATTCTGATAATATCATTTCGTATCGATGCTAAACATACTCTGTAGAACCACTTGAGAAAAGTGATACACAAAGAGAGCTACCTTACAGAACTTGAGGAGGCCGGGGAGTTGCTCGAAGCTCATACCGGTGACTATTTCCCCTTTCATGCAAATTCAAGTCTGTGTGGATTACAAGGCCCTGACATATCTCCACCTCCAGCACATTGTCTCGATTCAATCCGGCTGTCTCTCCAATGCTCAGCAGATACCAGCCTTATAACGTTCAATTGGATTACAGATTATCCCATACCCTGGGCCAACTTCTCCAGCACCCACAAATGTCGCAACTGGGACAAACTTTTGGACTGGTCTCATGCCGAGTACGAAAAAATGTCCAATCTTACCAAGCAAGGTCACGGCATAAAGCATCCTATTCTCGGGAATGCCAACAGCAGCGTGGCTTGGAAAGTTCCCTTGAGAAGCAGTGATTTGCATTTTCTTAACGACAAAGGAGAGGAAATTCCGAAGTAATTGATCTGCTGTTTGGACCAATGCTGCGCGTCCTGCAAATGTTCCCCGTTTTTAATAAAATCTGGCATCCTGTACTTTTTTCAGTTGCGTAAATAACAACGCATGTTATCAAACGCTGTCTTCATCTTCATCTTCATCAATGTAATTATTTTTCCCCCTCCTATTCTTTGGGCTCTTACCCTCGGTTTCACATATTAGGTAGTCATTGGCGATTGCATTATAAACGAGGGCCCAGATGAGGGCATACCAAACGTGGGCAAAGTTCGAAGGAAGTTCGCATGAAGAATACCTAGTTACATCTTTTGTTGCCAATCTTTGTGTGGTACTGGACGGCACAACAGGACGAAGAAAACTCACCCGAATGGGGCTGAAAGGATAAAGGATGCCACCAGGCCCCACATCCGACTATTAACGCGGGTTCCCCGCATCTCTTTTCATCTTACGCCATATCTTTTTGCTGTTTAGTAAGACACCCGCAAGCCTTTCACACATACAGCAAAGACACCCTACCACATCTGACCTACACCAGGCGCATAGTCCAAAGGCAGACTGTCGCCTGGTCGTCTGTGTCGATTTGTGCATGGACGATTGAAAGTCGTCAAGCCGGCCGGCCTCTGTTTCCATGTTGGCTATTGCTCTTTGCTGCATCTGCCGGTATCATGGCCCTGTGGTGTCGTTTGCGCTCAGTGCTATCCCGCTCTGCTGCTCGATGAAAGCTTGGTCTTCGACAGAAAAAAAAGGCTCGGATCTCGGCCTGGAGCGCCGCCAGCACGTCGGCTGCGGAGGAAAACTCGCCGTGCCAGCACCGATGGATGGTGTCGGCAAATAGCAGCGGCCCGCCGTTGACGCCGGAAGCAGCGAGGTCTGGGAACTCGCCACGCTCGTAGCGCGCCTCGATGGCTCGGTGGTCCTGGCCCTCCCACGGCTCGTAGCCGGTGACGATCTGGTAGAAGCTCGAGCCGAGCGCGAACAGGTCCGTGGTCACGCTGCAGCCCATGTCGCCGTTCTCGTTCGCGGGCGTGCGCGGCATGAAGAACGCCGCGCTCTCGAGCGACAGCGCGGGCGCGCCGCAGACCGAGGAACCCGACAGGTCAATGATGCGCACACCCAAGCGGTCGTCCAGGACCATGTTCTCGGGCCGAATGTCTGCATGAATCACGTCGTGGGCATGCAGCAACACAACGGCGTCCGTGGCCTCCAGGGCCCAGCTGGCTCGCTGCCTGAGCGGGATAGCGGCGCCGCGTTCCTTCTCCTCTGGTGTCTGTTTTTTGTACTTGGCGCCGCCAGCCAGCTGTCGTCGCAGAGAGTAGTTGGGCATGAATTCGAGCGTGACGGAGACTCCCTCGTCGCCGTCGTCCTCGCACTCCAGCATCCGCACGAGGCGCCTGTGACCATCAGGGAGGTGTCGGTAGGCTTCGATTTCGCGCCGTAACTGCTTGCACTGGAAGTTGGCGTCGAGGGGGAAGTCCCAGGGTATAGGCGACTTACGGACTCGTGTCCCGCAATCTGTCAGCTGGACCAGACCGGTGTTCCCCAGGCCGATCATGGTCGTCTAAAGCAAACGAGACAAAGAAGAAAAAGAACGGAGTTGGGTGTTAGCAGACATCTTCTTGTTCAATATTATAGAATGTGAAGAGGGACATATACGCACCAAAATCTCATACATCTCATCATTGGGAATCTCCCGTCTTGCTTTTCTCCTGGGAGCTGCCATTATGAACTACAGTGGTTGGCACAAGGGCCGTGTCGTGATGGGGATGTGTAACTATTAATTATTATGGAGCAGAAAGGAAAATACAGCGCGGGGCACTGCACGCAGTAACATCACGTGCGTACGCGTTGTCAGTTTGGCGCGTCGTCACGGGTTTGGGGTGTCGTGATGTGATCAAATTGGTGACACTCAATGACGCCCAGCGTTGCAACTCTTGTTTACTGTTTTATTTGAATTCTGCATCTAACATATATATATAGCGTATCAAGTCAATATTCTTGGCTTGATCTGATCGACAGACCACGACCACCTGCTCAAACCTGGTAATAGCCTTCGTCCCGACAGTCCTTGCCTGCTTTCGAGTAGCCCATGGTATCTTCGACAATCTTGTCTTCAGTCCGAACCACGGCTCTCGGCTTCGCCGCACCTCACCACAGTGCCCTTCGTGGCTATAAGACTACATGTGAAGATTACTGTGCGGTTCAATCGCCGACACATGCATGCTCGAACGGACACTGAAACGAAAATAATAAGCGATGCCAACAAGGCAACAATACATCTATGGCGACGGTGGCGACCTACCAGATAATGTTGCAACCTATTTCCTTGGGTGATGAACTTCATATTGGCGTTTTCTGCTCGCCGAATTTGTTGTACATACCCTGCAGTGTTCTTTCTACATTCTTTCCTCGTCGAAGGGGGGAGAACGGCGACCTTATGTTTGGAATTCTACACGCTCTGCCCTCCCCAAGATAGCTGCCTGCTGCCTATTTCATGCCGTGAGTTGGCGCGTCTCGATAAAGAATCGCGTATTTTGTGCAGAGAAGCTGTACATTGGTGTCAGGCTTACCACCAGCACACCACTTCGGGCGGCGACGTCGGGCAGCAAGTGCATCGAGCACAGAGATGATTGGCTTGTGCGCAGCCTATCGCAAACGCGAGAAGTGTGAAGTTCTACCTGTCAACACCATGCTCCTGCTATTCTCACCAAACGGGGCACTTTTTCATGTACCTCGTCACCATCAAGAGTTTTCTTCTTTCTTTGCCTGAGAATTAAGGGATCAAATGCGGGTAGCTTTGGAGGAGCAAATGTTGCGACTCCCAGCCCGTCCCGTCCAAATTCGATACCAGGAAATATACCGACGACAAAAAGAAATATCCGGGTTAATTCAAGACCGTGAACAATCTCACATTTGGCTCTGACATCACCTCCTCAGCCGAAATGAGATGCGTTATTAGCCGCTGAGATAGGGCAACCATGTATATGAGGACAACGTACAGTTTTTGTCTTCATAGTCTCTTCTCATTCATCTTCTGGGATGTTAGCAAACAGAACAAAACGCGAACACAATGTTGCTCACAGCTCTTTTGTCTGTCACCTTCGTCTCACAGGTCACGGCCTTGTGCTCGCGTACATTTTTAAAGAATGCAACCCAGACATACCTGGCAGCCCAGGAAGGCGGAAAGGGTGTGCCCGGCCTGTTTAAGCTGGCGGCCAACCACACCTACCTCGAGAATGACAAGCCTGCCGATCTTGACAAGGGCATACTGAGCAAGGCTCTCAAGATTGACCACAGCATCACCACTCACGACGCCGTCCAGTGTGGCGCCTTTGTCGAGATCATTGCCGCGGACCCGGCAGCCCCGCACGTCATCGGAACACGCATGCTGTTCGACCGAAACTCGACCCTCCTGACGCGGATGGAGAGCATCGTGACGACGACGGGCGACTGGGCCTTCAATGCCACAGGGTACCTCTACTGGGCCTCGCGCGAGAACTGGGACCCCATCCCGGCCGACAAGCAAGATACCCGTGCCGTCATCCAGGCCGCCGGAGACGCCTATTTCGACCGCTTTGCCAACGCGTCTGTCGTCGTGCCGTGGGGCACGCCGTGTGCGCGGCTCGAGGGCGGCGCCTACACGGGCCAGCGAGACAACGGCACGGGGTCCACCTGCGATCTGGGTCTTCCGTCAACGATCCACGTCACGGACCGGCGGTACATCGTGGACGAGGAGATGGGCACGGTGGACATTTTCCTGGGCTTCCCAGAGCTGGACCGGACACAGGGAGAGACTCCGATGCCAGACAGCCACGTGTTCCGGGTGGAGGGCGGCAAGATCCGGGCGATCCATACGGTCTCGACGTGTGTGACACCGGGCTGCGGTGTGGACTTTGGGGCCTTGAGTGGGAATTAGCCATGGTCCGAGAGAGAGGCTGCCGTCGAATAATTTTTTTAATGGAATAGTCCGGGGAAACAAGGAAGGTGCACCTTTGCAAGGAGACGTGCCTGCCATTTTTAGTGTTGCTATATCCATATTTGCGTTTTGTCCTAATACGGGGAAGGTGCGAATAAGCATTTGTTTACCACCCCAAAAGGAGATTTTCAAGCATGTATGGCAGGAGAAGCAGACACAAACGACAACCAAAATTTGATACTGACTTGCCTACGCATTTGCTACCGCTCGCTGCCAGTACATTGTTTGGCCCAACACCGCACTCGGGATATCCACGAAACAGCTTAGCCGAGAGTATCTTCAAACATGAGCTACAGCAGAGGCGGCTACGGCTCCTTTCGCGGCCCTCATAGAAATAACGTAGGCTATCACCAAGAGGGCATCAATAGTTACATCAACAATGCATACAACACAGCAATCAACGCCGGAGACAACGCTGGACACGACCAACACGCCCTAGCCGTCTACGATGCCATGGCCGCGAACAGCTTCAACAGACTCGCCGGACAACACGGGAAGGGAGGAGACGGCGGTGCCAAGGCCGTCGAAGCGGCCAAGCATGCCAGGAACAGGGAGGACGGCGAAGATGCCGACTACCTGCCCTTGATCGCAGACACCAAAAAATATGTCGCCATGGTCAACGCCGGGGCCAACACCAACCCGTCCATTTCCTTCAAGGGCGACATCGCGGAGCGCCACAGAGAGGTGCGCGCAGAGGACGTGCCGGCCGCCGCGCACCTGGCCAGCCTCCGCACCATCTTCGGCTACGGCGACAGGCTCCTGCAGTACATCCCGGGCCGCTTCTATCCGTCCAACATGTGGGACGTCGTGCTGGTCTGCATCGCCGTGGACAAGCCCCGCGGGCCCCAGGTCAAATGGGACGGCGTCGCGCCTGATCGCCACACCGCCTTGGGCGTGTCCATCCTCGACACCCGCGCGCTCCGGGACGCCATGGAGAGCCGGCCCGTCGGCTCGACCATTGGCCGCGACGTCACCTACCTCGCACAGCCGGCCTCGGACATGTTTGTCCGCTCCTACCACTACACCGTGTGCGACGCCGCCCACTGCACCGCCGCCCAGGTCGAGCCCAACTTCTTCTTTGGGCCCGCGGCGGAGGTCCCCTACCACAGCGACGGCAGCGCCGGCCGCAGCGGCGGCGGTGTGGACGCCCTGCTGCAGGAGCTGCTGCCGCCGGACCGCGCCGCGGTGCTGGTGACGCACCCCGACTGGGCCGATGCCGAGACGCTCAAGACGGCGCTGGGCGTGCGGACGTGGCGCCCGCTGTACGAGCTGGACCTGCTCAAAGTGGTGGCGCACACGGCCCGGAAGCCGCCCCACGGCGAGTTCCCGGCGCACACGCTGCGACAGATTCTGCACTGGCTCGGCATCACGATGCTGAGGGGGCCAGACGGGGGAACACACCTGCGCGTGGCAGGCAACACGGCACACTACGGGCTGCGGGCGGTGGTGCGGGCGGTGGTGAAGGACGCGAACCACAGGGGGGGCATGGACACGGATCTGAGCCGGATCTTGTTGGCCATCGGTTCGGCAAAGGCGAGCATCAACTGGGGCTGAAAGCAGTCGGAGAGGCGGAGAAACATGGAAAGATGGGAAAAAAAGCGAGGCAGAAAACAAATCGAGGAGCGAAGAGATAGGAACGGGGCGCAGCCAAGTGAAGAACGGATGGTCCGGAACGGGTAGTCCACCAGAGAGGATTGGCATCCGTGTGTTAGTTGGGCGGGGAAAGAAGACGAATCATAAGAGCTCGGCGGCATGAGGGGGTCATAATTGGGGTATCGGGAGGTGGGAGCGGCTCCTGGGGGGTTGGTGCTGTCGTTTGGGAGACTCAGAATGTGCCGTGAGAGGGGTCAAACGTTTGGAGTAGGTGCATAGGCAAACATTCTTTGGGGGGGGTTCGTGTGTTTGCTTGTTTCGTCTTCTTTGTCGCGTTTCTGATGGTATATCTTTTTTTCCTCTCTGTCGAGTTTCTGGCGCTTTCTCGTTTTGTCTTTCAATTCTGTCTGTATCGTTGGGTGTTTCACTTTTTCTGTATTGTTTGCTATTTGCATTTTTTGCCTTTCTTTAAATTACATAACTGTCGAGACCCAGATTCCCGTGCTTTCAACCGCTCGTCTTCCCATTTTTATTCGCCGTTCCCTTTCCCGGTAGCCCTACAAGTTGGCTGGCAGAGCACCCGACTGCTTGGCCGTGTAAGTGGCAATGGCATCCATCAGCGGCGGCGACAGGGCATCGTACGTCTCGAGACCGATGGCGTGGAACCGCTTGCGCACGTCGTCCATGCCGGCCGGGCTGAACCCCTGCTCGATAATGGAGGACACAAAGGCGGCAAACTGCGGCTCCTGCCAGCCCTTGGTGGGCGACAGCTCGGCGTGCACAAAGTCGAGGCCCTTGAACGGGTGGTCCTTGACGATGCGGCCGTACAGGTGGACGCCGCAGCCGGTGCAGGCGTGGCGCTGGATGGCGGCCGAGGGGTCGACAATCTTGAGCTTTTCCGGGTGGGCGGTCACCTTGACCTTGTCGACGGGGATGACGCCAATGACGCTGAAGAGGGCGCCCTTGGGCTTCCAGCACTTGGAGCAGCCGCAGGCGTGGTTGTGCAGGATGTTGCTGCCGAGGGTGACCTCGACGGGGTCAGAGGCGCAGTGGCAGCGCAGGACGCCGCCGGCAAAGTTGGGGTCGCCCTTGGTGATGCCGTTGTCGAGCACGGGGTGGAGAGAGGGAGCCATTTTGGAGGAGTAGGTCGAAAGACGGGGCCAAAAAAAAGGAGGAGATAACAAAGTCTTGCGCGTGTGAAACTACACGTCCAACGTCTGATATCGGTGACTGGGGAGGCAGAGAATGGTAGTGGGAAGAAACAGAGTACGTCGAATGGACGGAAACAGCTTTCCACAGACCTCTCAGACTGCCCGCCATATCCCTTTTATACTCTTGGTGCCTCCCGTCGCGCAACTACCGATGCGGAGGCGAATTAACCGGAACAGCTTTCCTCCTTCGCACTGCCCGCTCACTTGCTGGGCAGGACAACCAAAGAAGGCAATGGATTCCCCGAGAATACCCAAGGGGCGGCCCAGGCACACATGTGCGCGCACACACACACACAAAGACGTGCAGCGGTTCCGCTTTCCGAGTCTCAGCATCATCTTAGCCAAGAAGTCCTTCCTGGCCTGGCTGTGCTCATTCGGGTACGAAGAGCTAGGGAAAGCTCCCCGTCCAATGGAAGGCGGTCTCGTTCCGGGGAAATCCAGAAAGAGAAGGGCGTCGCTGAGACGGCGCCAACACAAAGAGCCGTAGCACGCTGTGCAGCGCCTCTGGCAGGGAAAGCGTCCAGCGAGCGCTGCAGCAGTTTTGAAAGTCCCCCAAGACGCCCCCAGGTATGCCGAAAGTGCTCAAATCCCACCCCAGAGCTGCCGCAGCTCGGCCGTGTGTCCTTGGCTCTCATTGGCTGCCACTGGCTGCACAGCAGGACGGGCTGGACGCAGCGCCGTAACGGCTGCTTGGTGCGTCGTCTTTTTTTCCCTCTTTGGGGGACGGGTCCCCCATCCGTTCCCCTGTTTGCTGGTGGCTTCCCCATATTTTTCCCAGGCTCCATCGCTCCATCTTTCCGATGGGATGCCGAGACGACCCCGAGAGACCCCGAGCGTGCTTGACTCCGCACGGCTGGACTGAGGGGTTGCAGCGCCGGAGTTTATGGATTTTGTGCAGCACAGGGCGAATTGTTGCCAATGGGGGGGGGTCTGGGAAGCAGATAGATGCATCTCTCTTTCAGTCTGGTTGGTGCAGGGATTCGTCATGCCCCCTCACCTCGCGCTGACAAGGGAGCGAGCGCGATGTCGCCATTCTGTGCCGCCGAGGGGCCGTTGTTCCACGGGAACAGCCAGAGAGGTGAGAGGCTAGCAGAACAGAGAGAGATGACGACATTGGCGAGACTGCGCAATTGTCGCCCCGGAAGGGGGTAGCCTGTCGTCGGTCCCGAACAGTGGAAGCAGCAAAAAAAGATGTGTCAGCAAGCTGCACGGGGCCAATCGCTGGCGGATTGTCCGACGGCCGGAATCGTTGGACCAAACGAGTAAGTCTACTCGACGGGCGTCTGTTGGGCGGGTATCTGGAGAGAGGCCATGCTTGCGTGGGCTGGCGAGTTGCTTGTGAAAGGAAAACGGAAAAAAGAAAGAAGAGCCGTGGTGAGAAGAAGCTCCAAAAATTGAAAATGAAAAATTTCGAGGCTCGAAATGCCAGGTCAAAATAATAAAAAATAAAAAATAAATCAATGAAAATCAAGGGCCAACCCCCCCAATGCATTCTATGCTGGGTCGCGCCTGCCTTTTCAGCAACGTCGAGCGTGCCTTCCTTTATATCTTTTGTAACCCATTGCGCCGTCCCCAATGGATGGGCCAAACGGGTTCTAATTAGTGAACCCGGATGGCCCCTCCAGTCATACAGCGTGGCGTGGCCGCTGGTAGCGGCCGGCAGTGGTCCCTGTAGCCCGCCTGCGAATGTGAGCTTAACGGGCGTGCTGCTGCCGCTCTTGACCGCCTCCAGCGAATCAGAGCCTGCCTTTTCTATCTGCCATCATTGCAACCAAAAATAAAGCTAAAGCAAGACCCCCAGCCCAGTTGACCCAAATGCATGGTTCATCCCGCCATGGCCTCGTGGCCGACCTGTCATCACGGCACTTCTGTCCCCAGCCTTGTCCTTGCCCTTTTCATCTTTGCCATCTTCTCTTGGCCTCGTTCCGGTACGGTTTGCGTCCACGATGTACCTAAGGGGGGAAGAATATCAGCCCAAGTGGGACGCGTTGAACGAGTAAGTCAGTGTCGCCCAAAGGCGACAGGATTCACTTGCACGGGGACGTAGTAGTGGATGCGCGTGTCCGGCACCTCGTTGGCCACGTCGGCGAGCAAGACATCGACCGCGCCCGACGACATGCCCAACCCTTGAGCCGAGACTTTTTTTCGTGATCGCCGACAGCCCTTCCGAGAAGGTGGTCATCTGCCACAGCCCCAGCGTCTTGGCCTCGCGGCCCTTGGGGCCACGGATTGCCCGGCAGCGCGTACCGCTCCTCGACCACGTCGACAAATCCGACGTCGCGCATCATGCCGGCCATCTTGGCGGTCACGAGCATATCAAGCCCGGGCCGGCGACCGGCCTCGACGTACAGCTGTTCGAGCCGTTTGAGCGTGGTGCTCTGGAGGGTGTTGTCGACGGCCCAGATTCCCGTACCGGTGCCGACATCGAGGACATGCCTTGGGTCTTGCAATGGCGAACGGTAGAGCTGGCCCTTGAGCATCAGGAGGAAGACGGAGTGTTGAATATCTGATTGGTGGCTTGTCAATTTCTAGGACGGTGCCGGGGAGGCAGGGGCCACCACAGAACGTAGAGATCACCGATGCCACTCGCCCAGACGATCTCACTCGGTCTGGCCTGGTTAGTGTAGACGCGTACTGCACTCCAAAGCTGGCTGGCCTACCTCGTCGTTCGGCACCAAGTATTCTGGTCGCGTCCGTTTCTCTACAGAGCCAACCTGCCCACACATGACTCCTGCTTCGTGTAAACGTACTGCCTTTGAACCTGTGGAAGGTCTGGCCGTCTTCATCGACAAACTCGTACACACTGGAAGGGACGGATTGGGTGCGAGACGTTCGTCATTTGGCCAGACAACAGTGAACAAAGTAAATGGTCGAGCAAGGACAGTCGAGCGAAGCGAGGACAATCAAAATCGAGAGAATGGGATGTCGATTTGAGAGAGGACATGTCGTAATCGCTTGCACTGGCATCGAGGTCGACCTGTGTTAGGTGTGTTAGCCAGATGTTCCCGGCGCAATCCCACGGCCTTGGCTCTGGCCAAAACCCACGCTGAGACCGGTGCTGAAATAAGACGCCGATCCCGTATCGCCGTTGTCGTTCACGAAAAAGGACAGATCCGTGTCCCCCGTGGTGCGTGAGTCATTGCCTTCTGGCGATATTGCTGCAGTCTTTGCGGTCGTCGTCTTCTCTGTCGCCGCTATCGGTTCTGATGCAGCCTGCGTCACGTCACCAACCTCTACCCTCGTCGTCGCCATGTGCTGTTCTTCGTCGACGTACATTTTTTGCGTCGTTTGAGCAGCTCTACGTCGACTCTGTTGACACACGAATTGTTGTGTCGCATTTGAGGGGGGCTAAACAAAAACAAACAAATATGTCGGCGACGTCTCACAAGACACATGCACATGCACGGAACCAACGGCTTCCAGAAGCGGCCAAGATTGAAAACCAGCCATGGCCATACGTCGTTATTGGCCCATGGCCGGGCAGTCACAAGAAGGGGGGACCAGACCAGACCATTGGCTGGCCTTATGCAAGGGAGGCATCACCTTGTTCCTAGAAAGATGGTCTGCTCTCGGTTCTTCCAGTTGGGTTCTTACGGGCCTCACTTGCTGCGAATGTGTTAGAGACGGCGTGCTGTCTTAGCTCTGTATTAGTTGCGGGATCAACTCAAGCGGCTGCTGGGGTATGGGGCCGGCCAGCCAATGGAAACAACGGACAACGTCCCCGGGGAGGATCCAGAAAAGTGGCCGAACGGTTGAGGGGCCGGCAGTTTGCCAGCTGGGGGAGGACAGATACCGTGCAGGTGGCCTTTTTCTGGTGCTATGTAGTATAAAGACCTCAAGCTTTAGTCGGCATCCGTCTTTTTTCTTCGTTTTTCGTCTTTCCCCTTTATTTTCGAATTGTTTCCGAAGACGAACACATAACATCGATGTCTCTGAAGAGGTCCCTTCTTAGACAACATTTGCTTTGTGATAAAATTCCGCTCAAACTCGAGAAATAGGACGAGACATTTGAATAGAAAAGTGCATTCTAAGTACGAAGTGGGTGTCGTCGACATGCTCAAAACTCTAACACCTCCGGATTATCTCATTGCGGTCATGTTATGGTATTCCGATTCTCATTCACATTTCTGGTTCGATTTTATCCGTATTCGCTGAAATCTGACACCCTATGCTGAATCAGACATCACTGCTTAGAAGCAACTAGGCATGCCCATGGCCACAGATGCAACCTCGGCCATGGGCTGTCGCCATCACCACCGCCAATTCTTCTACCAGGCTGCAAACAGCCAGCCGGAGAGACTAAACACAAACACCACCCAGAGGGCGGCCAGTCCTTCGAAGCCCCACGACGTCCTGTGCATGGACACGCCCGCGTTGGCCGTGGCCGCCGCCGCCGCCGACTTGGACGCGGCCACGGAGGAGGCCGACGCCGCCGCGCTGGCGCTGTTCTGGACCGCGGCGGCAATGCTCGTGATGGTCGGGTCGTCCAGCAGCACAGCGCAGGTGCGGGACGCAATCGACGGGCTGGGGTCGAGGACGGCGCACGCATCGCCCGTCTTGTCGGGGTTGTCGCGGTACTGGTCGACGACGATGTGCTGGGGAAACGCGTTGTCAGACTTGCCGTCGCCGGCAGACAGACACGTGCTGTTGGAGCCGCTGCTGCGGGGGTCGCTGGAGACGCTGTCCAGGACGGGGGCGCGCGCGGACGTGCTGCTCGTGGTGAAGTAGTACGGCAGTTGGAGCCCCATGGCTGCGGGGCCGAGGATTTTGGCGTAGTCGTCCGTGCCGTGCGTGCACGCTGTGAAGTGCACAACGACGTCTAGGTAGAACTGGCCCTCGAGGCCGATGACGGCGTTGCTAAAGGTGTAAAAGTACACCTGGTCCTCGGGCAGGACGGTGTCGTTGCTGTCCACGGCCGGGAAGTCGCCCTTGCTGGGCTTGTAGCGGCCCTCGGCGAGGACGAGGCTGCTGTTGGCGGCGCTGTGGAGGGTGTAGGTGATCTCGTCGATGAGCAGGGGCGCGAACTGGGACCTGGTGAGGCCCAACACGATGGGCAGCGCGCGCGAGGGCGGCGCGTACGTCAGATTGAGCGGGAAGACGACGTTGATCTCGGTGTCGACCGGGAACGTCGTGGCTGACACAGTCGTGGCTGCCAGGGTGGCCAGCAAGGCCGTGATGCAGTCTCGAGTCGAGAGCATGGTTCAATGGACGCGAGAGGAATAGAGGTGGAGGCGAAGAAAGGGGGGGGGGGGGGGGAGAACGAATGAAATAGGAGAGTACCAGAAGTGGTCAACTTGGGAGATTGATTTGCAAACAAGCTGTGCGACCTCTTTTTCGAGCTCAGTCGAAGCGAATACGAACGAGGAAGCAACGGAAACGCGAGGGACTGCAGCCGGCAGAATCTCCTCTGTTGTGGTCTCTTGCCCGTGTACGTACAAGAAGGAAGGGGGGAGGTGGCCCGACTTTTATGACAGGACGATCCAGAGCAACATTCCCGTTTAGCGTAGCCTGGTCTCGCGTTCCCGTGCATGCGCCTCGTTCTGTATTCTGAAGCTGCCACTTGGGCCACGGCCAACACCATCAGTAGCCGTCTCTGAATCGTGCTTTGCCCGCCAAGTCGCACAGCCCATTTTCCATGGTAGCAAGACTCCGAATCTCAATGGACAGACAACCTTTTCGAAGTGCCCGGTTGTCGACGCTTGTTTTGGCCAGACCCCCTTCGCCGATCGTGCCATGAAAGCGTAGCATTTTGTTCGTCTGTACAGGCAGCGAGTGCGCCGAATCAGGCACTTTGTTCAGCCTGCCAAGGCTGGGCGGGCGAAGTGTTGCATCGTATGAAAAAAAGAAAACAAAGAAGCCTAGCCCGCATTGGCACGTCCAACAAGAAGAACGAAGGCGCTGATTGCCAACCCTCGACTAGCCACGCTATTGGGCGCATGACCCAAGAACTGGCTACAAGTTGGCTGACGCCCAGCAGTCGCGTTCTCGGCAGCGTGATCGATGCATGTGTGATGGGAAACTCCTCGGTACAGCAGAAGGGGTTGGCTTGTCGAGGCTTCTTCTCTCGGGGCTAGCTACCGTTTGGCCGCAGCTCCAGTGGGATGTCCCGTCATGTTTCTACGGCAGAGGAATCGGATACGCGCAAAGTATCCAGGACGAGACTGACGAACAACCTGGATGTCGAAGTCGATTCTAATGTCATGACTTCGGAAAAGCATATATATGCCGCAAAAAAATGATGCTAATAAGGGGACCACGACACCCCTGATTACACCGCACCATGTTGGTTCTAGGCCATTCAGATGGCCCCCTCAAAGGTAACACCTGGAAGAAACGGACTGTGGCGCCTGATTTAAGCTTGTTCAGTTTTGATGCGGACTCTGGGGTTTTTTTTTTTTTTTTTTTCTGCGGGGCACCAGCGAAGACAAACAACGAACGACATGCATTCTTAACACGTGTCAGCCTCCCCAAGCGTAACTGTTAGAATTAAATGTAGATTGACTTTTAGTGATCGTAATCCTTCGGTGCGCAGAGCACCCCTATTTAAGTGGATAGGGTTCAGGTCCCTAGGATCCACCAGGCATCTCGGTACTGAATACCCATGTGAATCTTACAGTAACGGGGAGGCCAAAAACCAGGACAAACATCACTCCGACTTGGCGAAAATGAGGACCTGATGTCGTTGCCTCTGAGGCGGCTAACCCAGAGAAACTAACCAGTCTTCCAACCCGCCTCTGGTTTGGGTGTCCCCTCGTTTGTGCGATGCAATCTGGAAACTTTCGGTGTTGTTCACGGCGTTGCCATTTTTCGGTCGAATGATGACGATGCCTCTGTCTGGGAGAAAACACCTTGCAAGGCGGGCATTTTGCTTTCTGGCAGAGGGAGAAAGAACTCAGGCATCAAGCACCCGCCAACGAGGTGAAACGCCACGTAAACGTTGCGTGCTTGATGCCATTCGAAGCACGTCTTTTTCACATCTGTATATAGAACACCTTGATATATAAGATGAACCTTGTACACCGACTTATATTTGTATACGCCTATGCTGTCCTTATGATGTCCTTATGCCGTTCCTATGCCGTTCCTGTGTTATCTTACTCCGCGAAAAAATAAAAAGCCACAGCACCAACAGGCTCCAACGCCCATCATGCCCAGCCCAGTGCTTCTCTACCGTCAAGCAAGCGGTCTTGTTCCGCTTTCCCAACGAGGGCAGCCAGCAGTAGTCAATTGTGCCGAATCGAGAGTGTATCGGTCTGTGATGGCTGTTATGCTAAGAGCAGGCTCTCGACCACGAGACGCCTCAGCCCGGCGTCAAATGCCTCGGCTCCTCCTGCCGCGGCCTTGCTGTCGCGAGGCTGTCCCCCGCGGACCCGCCACAACCCACTGCCCTCTCGGCCGACCGCAGCAGCACGCAGTGGTGTCGTCTCGGCTCCCGCTGGCACCGCCCGCTCGGGCCGCACATAGGCGTGGTCAAAATCAATCCGCATGACGCGCCGCACCTCGTTGCACCACGTCAGATTCCCGTTGCTCTCCGTGTCGCTGTCCATAAACCCGGCGCGCGCCAGCTCGTCCAGCGTGCGCTGCGTCTCGTGCTCCAGGTCGACACAGCGCTGCAAGGCCCGGCCGGCCCGGTAGAGCGGCCGTCCGGCGTAGGACATGAGCAGCATGTGCGTGATCAGCGCGCCGTTCGCCATGGGCCACGGCAGAAGCAGCTCCACGAGACCGAGGCAGACCGGCAGGGAACGTCCCTGCTGCGGCGCCAGGGCGTCATAGACGCGCACCTCGCGACGCAGACGGCCGCTGAAGTGCTCCTCCACACCCTTGGCGGAAAACGTGTAGCCGTAGCCCGTGATGGTGATCTTGAAGAGACAGCCGATGGCGCCGCGCAGGCCCTGCTCGAGGAAGCAGTGGCAGTCCTGCTCGGCGTTGGCCAGCAGCTGCAGGCGCACAAGCTCGTGCAGCTCCGTCGCCGTGATGGCATGGGCCATCGGCCGCGCGCGCAGGTCCGTGCCATCGCGCTGCAGCGCCTGCCGGTGGAGGATGACGTTGGGGCACGCGGCGTCTAGCTCGCCGCCCCGCATGAGGCTTGAAAGGCACGCCTGCGAGCAGTAGGGCCGGATCGGGCGGAACGTCGACGGGTCTAGCGGACTGGGCAGCGTCGGGCCTACAATGTTGTCGTACTGTCGCCCTACCCTCTGTCGTTTGCAGTACCGTTTCTGACGGCACGCGCCTCCCACGGCGCTGTTGCTGTCGTTGTCGTTGTCGTTGTGATCGTCGGAGTTTGCGGAACGGGTGCGCTTCAGCGGCGACGATCGACGTGTTCCATGCATCGGCACTGCAAGACGGCCGCTCGCAGAGTCGCCCTGGCCGCCACCGTCGTTTTTGTTGCCGTCATTTCCATTGCCATCATCACTGCCGCGGCCATCCTCATCGTCGTCGTTCCGCCGCTTACGACTGCTATCTCGGCTGGTCGATTGAGAGACAACCGTTTCGGGGGCGTTGGGAAAGCGTGCTAGCTGTGAAATGTTGATGCTTCGTTGGCGCACCGGCTCTGGCTGCGACTCAAACGCCAGAACGCTGAGGCCCGTAAGCAGAGACACGGCAAGCTGGGCAGTGTCGACATCGGCACCGGACAGTGCTGGCGGGGGTGGCAAAGGAGTGTCCGATTCGGCCGCGCCTTGGCCATCCGCGCCGAGTTGCAGCCTGGTATACATAGGGAAAAGGGCGGTGTGGTAGAGGAGCGTGGTCCGGTCGTCTTTCGGCACGCGCAAGAGAGAGAGCGTCTCGCCGGTGGCCATATAGCCGTATTCAACACCCGACGCCACCATGTAGTGGAAGGCCTGGGTTAGGGCGCGCGCAAAGAACACCTGCCCAGGCGGGCCACGCTCTGCCTGGCGCACCGCGTCTTCTTGTGCCATCGCTATGGCGTTTGCGTCCTGCGGCCCTGCTGCCGTGTCCATTGTTGTCGTCGCCGAGGCCGTGGCCGTGGCCGACCGCGCAATCTGGGCCAACTGAACGATAAAACTCTCGTCCATGGTCCCGCGGGCGTAGCGTGCGACGGCCGCGGCGCGTAGACGGTGCACGGCCTTGTGCTCAGCGACGGAGATGCGGTGGACGTGGCGGACTGTGTCAGCTGCCTCGACGGCCACGTCGTCGCCCTGCTCAGCAAGAAAATCAACCCCTTCCTCCACCTGTTCCGCCTCGGCCGCTGCTTCTAATTCGGCTGCACTGGTCGTAATGTCCGCACAGAGCACGAGGCAGTCAGGCTGCGTCTTTGGTGGCGGTCGGACGGGGGCTGCCGCGGGTGCGGCATCCGCTCCCTCGGCCGTGTCGGCCACGTCGCTCGGCCGAGGCCGCCATCCCACGGTGCGATTGTCGAAATAGAGCTTCTTTGGACGCTTGGTGGCCCGCAGATAAGCGTTGAGAATCCGTTGCGCTGGCTTCTGCAGCGTCTCATGCAGAAAGTATGACGTTTTGGCCTCGTTGACAAATGCTTCAGAGCCGAGAAACTCGCTGGGAAGCTCTTCCACCAGGCTGTCGGAGACATAGTCTACGCCGAGGGCGGAGGGGAACAACCGCTGGTTGCCCAACTCGGCCTGCACCCTGGCAAACGCGGCGCGACACGCATTGTCCAAGTCGGTCCACACACGCAGTTTCTGCGGGTAAAACTTGCCAACGATGCTGGTGCGGCCGGACGTCGTTGCCGAAGACTTGGAACCTTCGGAGAGCGTCCGGGGTATGGCTGATGTTCGGGGAGCCGGGACAAGGCGTTTCATGTGGAAGGTGACGCGATGTATGCCCGCGAGGTAGTCACCTAGAGCCTGGTCTGCGTTCGATTAGTAGACGCCAGGCCAGCCAATTCAAGCAGATCCCTAAAAGATACCCGTCGTCGAGGCGGATGTATTGTGTATGTCCTTTAGTATCGTACCTGTTCGTATGCGCGTGTTTTCCTCCCGTTCTGCTTGGAGGCCCAAGATCACGGCGTCTCGGTCGCGCAACGCATCCTCGGCTTCTTGCTTTTCGCGTTGCAACTTGGCCACCTCTTCTTGCTCTAGTATTTGACCCGCTCGTATGCGCGTGTTTTCCTCCCGCTCCTCTTGGAGGCCCAAAATCACGGCGTCTCGCTCACGCAACGCATTCTCGGCTTCTTGCTTTTCCCGTTGCAACTTGGCCAGCTCACGCCGGAGATCTTCGATTTCGCTCATATCTGCTTAGCGCTGAAAGGTAGAATAGAGAAATGCGATGTCAAGATTCAAGGAAAGAAAGAAGACCCACTAGTAGAAGGCGGCCAGGCAGGCGACCATTAGACACACGCGGCGTGTGTCTAATGATCGCCCCCGCTTTCGCCCCCTGTGCATACGCACACGTGACCCAAATAACCATACAACGCCCCTTAATGTAACTGCTGTTCGACACCAGAGAGAGAATTGCGGTTCAGGTCCATGTCACTGTTATACGTGCTTGCACGGACGATCGTGAGGGACGGCAGCCATGGCATGGCTTCCTAGTGTAGGCTGTGCATAAGGAAGCAAGAAAAGCAGACGAAACAACAAAAACAGCATTGGCCACGCAAAAATTTCGTCTGGTCTAATATCATCTCGCTGCCTACCGCCTGGTGCAATTTGGTCTATCATCACCGTAAACTCTCCTTCCACCAAACTCCGCTGCCCATTGAACTCCTCTTGCTACCAAATCACTCCCACGGTATATCGCCGTCTCAAGTCGCTCCACCACATCTGCACCAAATCATTGCTGTTATTTTCTCTTGCTTTTACTCATCGAGGATCTGGACCTTGACGGCACGTGCCGACGGGTCCGAAGCGGCCTTGAAGGCATCTTTGCCCTGCTCGAGCGCAAAGCGGTGGGTAACCAGGGGCTTGACGTTGATCAGGCCGGCGGCGACCAGACCAATGGCCTTGGGGTAGGTGTCGTGGTACCGGTACTGGAAGCGAAGGTCGATCTGGCGGGCTGACATGAACATGACCGGCAGGGTCTGGAAGTCCTTGCCGCAGCCAATGACAAAGACCATGCCGTTGAATTGGCAAGACTGGGACAGTTAGTAATGGCAAGTTGCAGCTCGGGTTGGATGGAAGCTCAGAACGCACATAAATGCCAGAGGCAATGCTGGACTCGACACCGGTGCACTCCAACACCACGCGCGTCTCACCGCCCAGGGTCTTCTTGATCTCTTCCGCCACCTCCTCGGGCTTGGCCTTAGTATTGACATGCACAGTGCGCACACGCGGCACCAGCTTCTTTGCAAACTCAAGACGCGAGGCGTCAATGTCGGTAATCACAATAGGGTTGGCACCGGCTGCATTGGCGGACAAAAGTGACACGAGACCAATAGGGCCGGCACCGCAAATGACGAGCGGGTCTGCCAGACGCAGGCCCGAGCGGTCGATGCCAGCGAGGGCAACAGACAGAGGCTCGAGCAGAGAGCCCTCCTCAAAGGACAGCTCGTCGGGCAGCTTGTGCAGCCAGTCCTCGGGGTGCAGGTGGTAGCGGGCCAGAGTGCCGTGGTAAGGCGGAGTAGAGAAGAAGACGACGTCCGGGCAGGCATGGTAGAGACCCGCACGGCACAGGTCGCAAGTGGCCTTCATACAGGGGATGCCGCACTCGAGGGCAACGCGGTCGCCTGACTTGAACTTGGTGACGCCCTCGCCGACGGCCAGGACAACGCCGGCACTCTCATGTCCAAGGCCGTTGGCGCCCACGACGACCATGTCGCCGATGTGGCCCTCCTTCCAGAAATGAACATCAGAGCCGCAGATGCCCGTAGCACGGACGTGGATGAGGCACTGGCCTGGGCCGGGTTCGGGAATCTTGGTTTCGCGATGCAAGTACAGCTCGTGGGCTGGGTTTGTGTAGACGGCGAGATTCTCCGGCTTGCGCACGCGCACGTCAGTGGCGGTTACGGAAGTCATGGTGGTGGTGAGCGAGGTAAGACTGAAAAAGGGTCGTGGAACTTGGATCTGAGCAGGGTAAAGATAGGGCTTGAGACTATAAAGTTAGAAGGCGGAAAGGGAGCAAAATGAATAAGAAGGGGCTGTCTGATCGCGAAACTACCGAATCTCACGATACTGTCGTTCTTTGGGGGTCAGGATCAGACAGGAAGATAGAAAGCCAATAGCTAGGGGAAAGCAAAACAGCTAGAAGCGCAGAAGACATGACTAGAGACAATGTGACCAAAAAAATAAGCAAAAAAGGGCACAGCTAATGGAACAATGTTCTCGTGCCAGGTGTTAGAGCTGCGTCCTGTAGAACTTCCCGCCACTAGCGCGACTGCGGGCAGGGTGCCGTGGTGCATGCCTCGGGGCCTGCCACCGAGCCAGTGATAAACGATAGTGTCACAAGTATGGGGTAGGTCCATCCGAGGCAAGCCGTCGGGAGGCGACCGCTGTTGCATATGGTGTATTTCCCTTCGCCGTTAGTG
Source organism: Raffaelea ambrosiae (assembly GCA_002778195.1). NCBI lineage: Eukaryota > Fungi > Ascomycota > Sordariomycetes > Ophiostomatales > Ophiostomataceae > Raffaelea > Raffaelea ambrosiae. The sequence goes on from PCDI01000014.1 coordinate 483,989, forward strand.
CCGATAATTTCCAGACTTGGTTGCAAAATCATCGTGACGTGTGTGATCGTGGCGGAAACACGGTGCGAAGCTAAATTCCGTTGAATCTGTCGAGCAGACTCGTCTGGTCCCTGAGTGACGAGTCGGACCAGCAGAGCCTTCACGATGGTCAATCGTGCAGCGGAGGTTTGGTCCGATATCGTTGTGGAGGGACGAGGTGGGGTGGTGGGTAGGTATTGGGAGCTAAGCGGCAGCTATGGAAGAAGACGGTCAGGTGGGAAGACATCACAAACAATAGTGAGCATAGAGACGAGTTGAGAGAAACAAGAACAACGGCAATTCAGAATTCATATCCAGAAATTTGGAACAATCGCACCGTCGCCCCGACATGTCTCTTTCTGGGAAGATTGCCATCGTGACTGGCGGTGCCAGAGGCATTGGTGCCGGCATTGTTCGTGCTCTGGCCAAAGAAGGCGCAAAGGTGAGTGGAAGGTGATTCTAGTTGACTGCGGATGCCCGTCAAGTCCTGCCAGAGTCGGGCAATTCCTCCCCGCGTCTCGGGTGTCTCATCGGAAACGCCGCTGACTGACAATACCAGGTCTGCTTCAGCTATGTCTCCGAGTCTTCCAAGAAGGCGGCCGAGGACCTGATTGCCGAGGTCGCTGCACTCGGATCCAAGGCCGCGGGCGTTCAGGTCGACATGTCTCTTCCGGAAGCACCAAAGACGGTGATTGATGCCACGCTCACGGGCCTCGACACCGACCACATTGACATCCTCGTCAACAACGCCGGACGCGGCGGCAACGCGCCGCTCGAGGAGACCACCACCGCGCTATACGACGACCTCATGAACACCAACGTGCGTGCAGTCATTTTCATGACGCAGGCCGTGCTGCCGTACATCCAGAAAGGCGGTCGCATCGTCAACCTGTCGTCAGTCTCAGCTCGCGGCGGCTATGCAACCCAGACGGTGTATGCGGCGTCCAAGGCAGCTGTCGAGGGATTCACCAGAGTGTGGGCCACCGAGCTAGGCCACAAGTATGGCGTGACAGTCAACTCGGTCAACCCCGGTCCCGTCGACACAGACATGTATCGGGCAGCCGGGCCAGTTCATCTGGCACGCATGGAGGCCGAGAACAAGAAGGTGCCAGCCGCACCACGTTGCGGTACAGAGCAGGACGTGGCCGACATCGTTTTGTTCTTGTGCGAGGAGCGGTCGCGGTGGGTGACAGGCGAGACGCTGTGTGCCAACGGTGGAATGCTGTACACGTAGAGAAAGAAAAGGTGGAAGATTGCCTCCTGGGAGATGCTGAACGAGATAGGCAAAGTATATTTTTAGACATGGAAAGAGGACAAATGAAAAACCCGAGAGGCACTTGCCCGAACAGGCAGTCACACTTCTTTCGTGATCGCCGTGCTTTCCCAGATTATCTCTTGCCACACTCTGAAACCCAGAACACCACCACTACGCATCGTCTCTGGAAGTACATTGAATTAACAAGAGAAGCAACCCTGTCCAGACATCCCGCGAATACCGCACCCAGAATCGTGCCATGTGTAAGCCACGATCGATAACCGTGAGCAGAAACGTTCCATCCAAAAAATTTGGCTGAGAAACCAAGCCAATCTTTTCTCCCCACCACCTGACGCAGAAGGCAGGCGCGACCTAGAAGCGCCACTTCCCCATACGAAAACAAGACCCTCTTCCCCGCTCGCGCTGGTTTTCGGGGTCCTCTTTTTTCTCCTCTTTTCCTACACCCTATGTCTGTGAAGCCTTCTTTTTTTTCCTTCCTCGTGGTCCCCTCACGGCCTTGTCTGTAGTGTCTCACACCAGATATGGAGTCCACAACCCCAATAGCCACCAACACCAGCACCACTCTCCCTGCGTCGACACCCGAGCGGCAGCAAGCCGCTGCTGCCGCTAAGCACAAGGCCTGCGACTCGTGCAAAAAGCGCAAAGTGCGCTGCTCCGGCGCGCATCCGTGCCAGCACTGTTCGCGCACCAAGCGCGCTTGCACATACAACGAAGACCACGGCAGAATCGGGGCCCTGGAGAGGTACTGTCGTCGTTTGCTCCACACCCTGTCTGGTGCCGCACGTGTGCTAACATCGCAGACGTCTGCGCAATGCAGAGAAGAAAAACCAGCTGCTGCAAGAGGCCTGGCGACGGCTCAAGCCGGGCTATGACCTGGACGCCGTTCTGCAGTCGATAGAAGCCATCCAGTCGGGACAGACACCCTTTCCCCCACCAGAAGCCGTCATCCCGAGTACGCGCTCTGCTCCCAGTGGCTTTGCCAACAGCACCGACGCTACCAGCAGCCGCAGCAATCACTACGGCTACGGCGCCGTCCAGACAGCTGATCTTGACACGGCCAAGCCGGAGGACCTCCACTGGGACGAGACACAGGACCAGGGGACTATCACGGACGGGATCGGCTCCCTGTCGGCCAATGCGGCACCGTCGGGCTACATGGGCCCGCAGTCGGGCAACGCCCTACTCGGCTATCTGCAGTCCACAGCCCATTTCCTGCCCGACGACGAGCCTGCTACCTCGTATTCTGCATCATCGGTCCAAGTGAACAAAAACGACAAGGACTACGAAGATGGCCTGGCCCCAGCGCGGGCCGCCTCGCGGGAGCAGGAGCAACGCTGTCTTGACTGGTACTTCCGCTACTACCACACGGCCTACCCTCTGCTGCATGAAGGACAGTTCCGGGCAATGTGTATGGGTGAGTCCGTGGGACAGGCATCATGGCTCATACGAAAAAGGCGTATTTTTCGAGTGCATGGGCCCTGCTTGACGTTACCAGCCTCTAACCTGCCATCGTTTTTGACTTTTTACAGGCGCCATCCCCAAGCCGAAAGACGGCTCGTGGCCCGTCCTCCGCAACATGGTCCTCGCTGTCGGCGCCATGGTCGGCCCCGAGAGCGCGCGCAACGACGACGCCTACTACTTCCAGGCAGCGCGAGCTGCCCTGTCGCTGGACGTCCTCCACAAAGGGTCGCTCACCTATGTCCAGGTTCTCGCCCTCATGTCCAACTACCTGCAGAAGCGGAACAAGCCCAATAGCGGCTTTGCCTACCTCGGCGTGGCCCTCCACATGGCCCTCGGCATTGGCCTGCATCGCGAGTTTGCCGACACGGCTGTTCGTCCCGCCGACATGGAGATTCGTCGTCGTTTGTGGTGGACGCTGTTTATTTTCGATGCCGGTGCCCGGTTGACCTTTGGCCGCCCGTGTATTCTGCTGGGAGGACAAACTGACCCCACCGGTCTCCCCGGTCTGCCGGCCGGCGTCAACCTGCGCTGGCCCTCCAACCTCGACGACGCTGATTTGGCCGTCGACGTGGACAGTCTGCCCGATACCGACCGGTCTACCCATCCCACTGTAGCCTCCAGTCTCATCTGGCAGAGCCGACTGGCTCTCATCAGCAACGCTGCCAATGCCCAGCTTCTGCTCGACCACCACGACCGCCTACCCAACGAAGCCGCTATGATCGCCCTTGACGATCGTGTCCAGCAGTGGAAGGCCGACCTTCCGGCTTACGTCCAGCGATCCTGGGCTGCCTCACGCGATTTCAGCTGGTTCGAAATCCCGCGGATGGTCCTGCTGTGGCGTGCCCTGCATCTGCGGATCGTCGTCACCCGCCCATTTTTGTTGGACGTGGTCAAACGGCGGCAGCTCCTCGACCTGGCGAGTGCTACAGACGCAGTCCGGCGCTGTGTGGCTGCTTCTCAGGAATGTGCGCAGTCCATCTGCCGCTTCTATCAGGCGCAGGAAATCTATCCTGGTGGTCTGGTATGGTATGCCACGTACTGGCTAGTGACGGCTGTCTTTGTCGACGTGACCTGCCTGCTCTATGACCCGTACAACAGCTGTGCTCCCTCCTGGCGGCAACAGATTGAAGAGTCGCGGCAGGTACTTGCACGGATGGCCATGGTTGAGCCGATTGCCGACAGAGCCGTCTACATTTTGGATAAGATCATGGGTACGAGTGTTGTTTTTTTTTTTTTTGTGTGTTTTTTGTGTGTTTTTTGTGTTGTTTCTTGTTTCTTGTTTTTTTTTTCGCCTCTCCCTTCTTGGGCCTTCTCGCCTGTGTTCTGCTTTTCATTGCACACTCACTAACCTACTGTTAATCAGATCTCGTCCCTCGAAGCCCCGACTCGAACTTCTTTGCCTCCAACGAGCCCGTTCGCATGGGCATCCCGGAAATTTGGAACGACCCGTGGGCCTTTGATGCTCAGCTTACAGAATTTTTGTTGCAGCCCGCTGGTTCTGGTGGGTGAGCGGACAGGGTAGTATATTATTTGACAGCTTCTGTGGCATTTTTCCACATGTCAACATTTCAATCGGTATACGAAGCTTGACCTGACTTGACTCTGTCGGGTTGCGTCACCTGCACGGAGTTCGAAGCGAACCCCGTTTGCTTCGACGACCTTGGTCCGTCCCCACCGGCCTATGCATGAGTCCCGCAGACTAAGTGGAGTCCAAGACATCTCCAGTTTGCAAATCACAAGTGGGTCGACCCAGAAGATTTGCGAGATCCATGGTGAACCTGGGGATTGCGGACATGGAACAGGTAAAGTCCGGGAAGTTGGCCTTCAGTCTCCCTCAAGAACAGATATATTGAGTTGCGAGACTTTCCGAAACGTTTGACTGACTGGTCGGATACAACATCGGCTACACCACTCATACCAGACCTTCGTCCCTGGCGAACAAGAGCAACATCCTCCCCCAAGAGGGCGGTCCCTTTGTCGTCGGCGAACAGCCCACGCCGGAGTCTGGCCCCAATGCTCATTGAGGTCGTAGCTTGGAGCCCATGCGACTATTACCAGTATAGAACGGGCTTTCCTTCGATACCTCTGGGAAGTGTCTCAATGAACGTGAAGGCGAAATAGACGGAGATCTAAGTGAATATATCTTTTAATAACCTAACTAATGCATCTGTATTACTTCTTTCTTGTCTCTCTCTCTCTCTTTTTTCTTCTTCTACAGTCATCATCTAAAGGACCATATCTAGCCTCCTCCATAGTGCTATAGTCTCTATGCCTACGCCATATGTCCTCTTTAAATGGCAGACAGCCTTCGGCGTCGTCGCCGCAGCGGTGCGCTAGCGACCCGTTAATGATGTTGTGCATCCTCTGGAGGGCATTGTCGTCCTGCATCCGGTACTCGCCCGGCAAAAAGGCGCCAAACGGCAGCCGCCGCGTATTCCAGCAACGGTACATGGGGTTCGTGGGCAGGCGCGGCTTGCTGAACGCAGGCGACGGCAGGAAGGGCGTGTCCAGGAGATGGGAGGCGTTGACGTCCAGGATGCAAATGAGGTGCTGGGCGGGCAGGCTGAAGATGGCCAGCCGCCGTGTGGCTGCGACGGTCTCGTTTCCGCGTTCATGCATTGGGGGTAGGGAGGGGGAGGCTTGTTCGGCAGCCAGCGCAGTCACATACTGGCGGTAGGCATCCATCGCCCATTGTCTGCTGTTCTCGGGACATGTTGACGGTCTGTGTGTTGTTGGCCCCCTTTAGCGACGAATCTTGGATGCCCACTGCCGCAGCCGGGACGTTTTGCTGTCTTGGGGGGTTTGTTTCTGCAGTCCAGCATTCGTCGTCGTTGCCGTCGCCGTCGTCGTCGTCGTTGTCTTGGTCGTTGTCTTCTTCTTCTTCTGCTTCGCTGCGCTGTCCTGGCGCGGCCACGGCCACCACCCAGTGAGCGGCCGGTCGTCGTAGATGGCGTTGATGCTGCGCTCCGGCCGGGGCGCATGGTACGAGTACGTGCGGCTGCCGTTCTTGTCGTAGACGTAGCAGCTGTAGATGTGGTCGCGCGTCAGGTCGGTCACGCGGAACCGCGACAGGGTCTGCCGCCCGTCGTGGGGGGCGTGCACGACCAGACACCCGACCCAGTGACGGGGCTGGCCGTCCCGGGGCTGGCCGTCCCGGCCCTCGCCGTCCCGGGCCTCGCGGTCGACGAGAAAGTAGCGCCGGGCCGGGACGGGCCGGCCGCGGTCGACGGTCTGGCTGTGGAGCCAGAGATGCGTAGGCCAGCGGCTGAAGCGCTCGTAGCTGCTCATGGCGGGCACGATGTTCTCGGCGCCCCAGTCGAAGCCGACGCGCATGAGGCGGGCCACGTCGGTGGTGAAGACGTACAGCGAGGCGGCCCAGGCGAGCGGGCCGCGGGGCCGGCCGCGGACGAGATTGGACACGAACTGGAACTGCACCTTGTAGTACGCGAGGCCGGTGCCGGGGTAGTAGGGCGTGCGGCGGAGGTCGAACGCGCGTTCCATGTCTGCGAGCGTGGGCAGGGACGCCGGACTGTCGTTTTGGGGCTTGTCGTTGTTGTTGCTGTCGACGGCCGTGCGGCTGCTTCCGCTGCTGGTGCTGTGCACGTCGAAGCTGATGCCCAGGCCTGCGAGTGCCTTGTCAAGCTCGTCGGTGTGCGTCTTCTGATCATCCTTGTCGATGCGGTGGTCGTCCTGCTGCGTCCAGATCAAGCCGCGTCGGTGTGTCCGATATGGATTGTTGCTGCTGAAGGGTGCCGCGTCGCTCAGCAGGGGCACCTCCTCGGCTTCTATTTCCCCCTCGACGTAGGGGATCCTAACAAAGGGCTCCATTGTGATGTGTTTGGTGGTGGCGTTCCTGTCTGTTGAGCAGGAACAAAAATAGAAAAACGACTGCAAGTTGAAGATTTGATGGACAGAGAGAGACCGGGGGGGGTGCACAAGACAGGAGAAGAAAATAATTGTGTCTGTATTAATAGGCGGAACGGGCCTTATAAGACACTAAGAGAGTGTAGCCAATCACGGACTATAGACGTATTAGTCGATGAGGTATAACATCACGTAACTAACTCCGTTTCGCGCGTATACGACGACATTCATACAGAAACGGTACGGAATGACCGAAGAATGACCGCATGGCTGGACTTCCAACAAAAACGGACGAAGAGGCAGACCAATGGAAACAGAACGTCCACAGAGGGAGTAGACTAGCAAGACAGTGCTGCGGTATTTCGCCGCTGGCAGAGGACCTTGGCCTGGGCTTTGTGGTCTGAAGGCGTTGCCAGGCGAGTGTGGGCTGTCTACCAGATATCATACTGGTTTGTTTCCGCAGATGGATGGTCAAATTTAGTGCCCTTCTTTATGTCTGAGAAAATACCAAGTGCATGCATGCTGGCTCGACTTGTCTTTGCACAGTCTTGGTCTGATCACGGAAGCCGATCTTCATTCTGACCTCTGTAGTCGATTTGTATGGTCTCGTCCACAAGTGGCGTAACAATATAAGGGAGCATTAGCGGTCTTTGTTGTGCCAATACAAATTGTTACTGGCCAGGAAAAACAGTGCTCGATTTTGGCTTGGTTTTTTTGTGGTTTTTTTTTTTTTTTTTTTTTTGCTTTTGCTTTCCGGACATCCGTTTCTTACAGACGATGGTCTGTCCTGGATTTCGTTTCTTCCTGGACTCGCGTCTCCCAGCTGTCCATCCGAATTGATACCCAGTTGACGTCCACTTGCCCTATATTAGCCACCTGACGCCACCCAGTCCACGCAATGTCGTCCAGGGCAAGGACGACGAAAGGCCAACCCGGTAAGGCTGGATGGTAGAAGGACCCCGTACGGCTACGACAATCGACGGCACCAATCCAACCACAACCCAAGGGAGCGACGGCCGCTCGCCCACAGGTAAGGCAGCAGAATCGTGCCCGTTTCAACCAAAACGCAAATCCAAAATACACCCCCGTGGGAAACGGCCATCTTCCCTCGGTTCTTGGTTTCGATCAAGTGGTATGTAGTTTGTACGAACAGTTCGGCTTTCTATTACGCAGGTCATCTTTTTTCTCGCCCTCGTCACAGACGACAAGTCGTTTTCGTTTGCACCCGAGGCCGCGATCGCCATTTCAAACACAATGCAGTTCTTGCTGTCTATCTGGGAGAAACACCTTTACGTGGCCCGCCCCGGCCCCGCGGCCGTCAGAAACCCAAAATCGGCCCCCTCGTCCGCCTGGTTCACCTCCCGCATGTACAGCCCCCGGTACCCCCGCAGCGTCTCCCGCGCAATCCACGGTTCTTGGGCGTCCGCCGGCTTCGCCGCCCGCTGGCGGTCGAGCGCCTGCCGCCGCGCCGCCATGCGCGCCGCGATCGCCGCGTCGCTCAGCTCGACCCGCAGCGACCGCCCGGCCAGGTCGCACGCGACAATGTCGCCGTCCTGCACGATGCCGAGCACCGAGTCCGGGCGGGCGCCCTCGGGCGCCACGTGCAGCACGATGGTGCCGCCGGCGGTGCCGCTCATGCGGCCGTCGGAGATGCGCAGCATGTCGGCGACGCCCTGGGCGGCCAGCTTGCGCGGGATGGGGATCAGGCCGGCCTCGGGCATGCCCGGGTGCCCGACGGGGCCGATGCCGCGCAGCACGAGCACGCTCGCGGCGGTCACGGGCAGGTCCGGGTCGTCGAGGCGCGCGGCCATGTCGGCGGCCGAGGCAAAGACGACGGCGGGCCCCCGGTGCTGCAGCAGGCGGCGGTCCTTGGCGGCGCTGGCCTTGAGGACGGCGCCGCGCGGGGCCAGGTTGCCGTACAGCACGGCCAGCGACGCGGCCGGATACAGCGGGTCGGCGAGCGGGCGGACGACGGTCTGGGGAAACGGGCGGAAGCGGGCGGCGTCCAGGGCCTCGCCGAGCGTCTGGCCCGTCACCGTGCGGGCGCCGAGGCGGAGCAGCGGGCGCAGCTCGGTCAGCAGGGCCAGCATGCCGCCGGCGGCGTGGAAGTCGCTCATGTAGCCCTGGCCGCTGGGCTTGAGGTCGAGCAGCAGGGGCGTGGCGCGGCCGACGGCGTCGAGGTCGGCGAGGGTCAGCAGGGGGTTGCCGGCACCCGGCGCCGCCGCCGCCGGGTGCCGGCGGGCAATGGCCAGCAGGTGGACGATGGCGTTGGTGGACCCGCCGATGGCCTGCAGGACGGTCAGGGCATTGAGGAAGGAGTCGCGGGACAGGATGTCCTGGGGCCGGCGGGCGTGTGCGGGCGTGTCCGCGGCCTGCTGGGCGAGGGCGGCGGCCAGGGCGCCGGTCTGCTCGGCCACGCGGAGGCGCGACGCCGAGACGGCCGGCGCCGTGGCGCCGTGCAGCGGCATGGTGCCGAGGGCGACCAGCAGACAGGCCATGGTGCTGGCGGTGCCCATGACGCCGCAGGTGCCGGCGGTGGGCGCGAGCTCCTCGTTGAGCGCGGCGATGTCTTCCAGGTCCATCTCGCCGGCGCGGTACCGCGCCCAGTTGTTGCGGCAGTCGGTGCAGGCGCCGACGCGGGTGCCGCGGTGGCTGCCGGGCAGCATGGGCCCCGTGACGAGCTGGACGGCGGGCTTGCCGGCAGAGAGGGCGCCCATGAGCTGGGCGGGGGTGGTCTTGTCGCAGCCGCCGACGAGCACGACGGCGTCGACGGGCTGGGCGCGGATCATCTCCTCGGTGTCCATGGCGAGCAGGTTGCGCAGGAACATGCTGGTGGGCGCGGCAAAGGACTCGTGCAGGCTGATGGTGGGGAACACGACGGTCAGCGCGCCGGCGAGCTGGGCGCCGCGCTGGACGGCCTCGACGAGCTGGGCCGCGTTGGCGTGGCAGGCGTTGAAGCCGGAGCGCGTGTCGGCGATGCCTACAATGGGCCGGGCCAGGGCCGACTCGCCATAGCCGAGCGCCTTGATGAAGGCCTTGCGCAGGAACAGCGAGAAGTGGGCGTCGCCGTACGCCGTCAGGCCCTGGCGGAGGCCGGCCGTGGACGCCAGCGGACGGGCGAGGTCGTAGTCCGCGTAGGCGATGGAGGAGGAGGAAGGGGGAGGACGTTGTGCGTCTGGCGTGGGCTCATGCAATGGCTCGTGTGGTTGCTGTGACGTTGGCCCTGGTTGGGCTTCGTCGTGGTGGCCGCGGTCCGCCATGGTGTCTGCGGGTATGGAAGTTTGGAGGCGTGCAGCAGGGTTCCCGGGCCGCCCAACAAAGACACAAATGTAAGCAAAAGCGACTGGCCGACTTTGGAAACGTTATCTTTGTGGGGTAGAGGAGCCGATCACGCAAGAACATCGCGGCAGATCGACAGCGTCAGGTTGTCAACGGAAATACGCGACCTGTGATAGGTGCAGAGGACAATTGGAGAACCCATGCCAGACTGGAATAAAATCAATTGCTCTTTTGGGTTCTCTTTTCGAGTTTTCTATTTTCTATTGATGGATTTTTCCGTGCCTTTTCCCCGTCCTGTGCGTAATGATACCCAAAGTATGTTTCGACTGCCAAACGCAAACAGACGACGTCTGGACACAAAGGCAGCATCCCATGGATAGGCTAGGCTGCATTCGAGCGTTCATTCACGTCGCCTGCATTTTCCCCATCTCCCACGTCCACGTCCGGCGTAGTGCCCTCTGGTGTCTGTGTCGCCGCGTCGTTCCTCTCCTTTGCCACCGGCCCTGTCGTCGGCTCGCGCCCCCCCTTGTGTCGCGTCTTGTCCTTGTTCCGCTTCTTCGGCCACGGCCAGAGTCCGCGCAGCGGCATGCCGTCGTAGATGACGTTGATGCTGGACGCCGGCGATGCCGCATCGTACTGGTACACGCGGTAGCCCTGGTGGCTATACGCCTTGAAGACACGCACGCGCCGGTGCGTCAGGTCTGCGACGCGAAAGTCGGCGAGAGCTCCGACCCGGTCGCTGCTGCTGCCCGTGTTGGTTGCAAACACGACGAGACACCCGTTCCAGCGCGGCGGCGTGTCGTCGCGGTCCACCATCAGGTACCGCCGCGCGGGGACGCCGATGCCGGGCCCCCCCTCCTCCTCCTCTTGCACCCACGGACAGCGCGGGACGAAGCTGCTGTGGGCGCGGACCACGTTGTCGGGGCCAAAGACGAAGCCCGTGCGCATCAGATGGGCCACGTTGCTGGTGAAGCCCCAGAACTTGGCCACCCAGACGGGCGGCAGCGGCCCGTCGGGCGTCTTGTGGAGCGTATTGTTGAGCGTTTTGTCGAGCCGTTTGTCGGACCGCTTGGGGTAGAACTGGACGTGCAGCTGATGGGGCCAGTCGCGCCGGAGGCGGTGGGGGAAGACGTGGGCCGGGTGGGCGTCGAGGCGGTACCGCGCCTGCAGCTGGTGCATGCTGGGTATGGTATACCAGAGGTCGTCGTCGTCGTCGTTGTCGTCGTCCGCGTCTTCTGGCTCTTCCTCTTCGTCTTCATCCGAGTCCGTCACACTCGTGTCGTCGTCGTCCGGGCCTGACGTTGTGTCGTCTGGCGTTGCGACTGTTGATGTTGTGACTTGTGTTGTGTTTTTTTTGTCGTCTGTCTTGGGCGCCGATCCCGCGTGTTCCACGGCGGCTGCCGGCCTCTTCCTGCTGAGGTACAGCCAGAGGCGGCTGTCCGCTCGCCCTTCGCTCATCGATCCGAGGACGTCTTCAAGCGCATCGCCGAGCAATTCAACGACGGCCAGAAGTCCAGCCATCAGAAGAGCCCATGCCAGAACCCAGTCCATTGTAGGATGGCAGTCGGGAGCCAAAGGGGGAAGCTGTCCCGATCAAGACAGAAAAGCTGAAAAGGAATCAATCAGTTGGAGTCTTGCTGTAGCTGTCGAGTCCCCAGAATGCTCGCAAAGTATTCTTCTTCTTCGGTTCTTCGCGTTTCGGCATGCAGTCCATTTCCGGAGAATGCTTCTCTCTGGCCATGGTGAGGGGAAGACACAACACCAAAGCCAATCTGAGAAGCTGGCACTCTTGTGGACGTAACAGGAAGTCACGACCTTGCTTCCAGCAGCGGGCAGTCCTGCTAATGTAGGACGGGTTACCCTAGTGATATGCCCCTGTTCAAACCCCCCTACTCGTTCCTTCTTCTTTTGTTTTGGTTGTTATTCGGGGGTGGGGGCTCCAATGATTCACTGGCTTTCCCTTCTATTCTCCCATTGCCTCGCCATTCATCTTTGGGTTTCCAGCTTCACTTCTTGCCTTCTTATCTTCTTCTAACTCTCAACGTCTCTTATCGAGAAAATGTCTTTTACACTCCTAATCTGTCTCTTCAACATGCTTACTATCAATTTCTTTGTGCGCACACTTTTCATTACAACCACACTGTGCGTGGCCATATTGGTCGTGGTTGTTTTGGTGTATGCCATTGATGTTTTCCGGGAAGACGCTTTCCCCCCGAGGCGGACAGAGTCCTGTGCCCGGTGCCGCCGTCTGAGCGCCAGGCAAGCAACTGCCGCGTCGTCGCCATCGCCGACCCGGCGCATCGTTGTGGTTGACTCGTCGACGGAATCCACACCCACACCCACCCCATCTGCGACAGACTCCGAGTTCGGGACGGAATGGTACATGGATGCCGACGACGACAATGACCATGTGGCCCTACCCACACTCGAGGAACTGGACACAAAATACTGCATCAGCGCGCACCCTCGCGACGTCTTTTAGGAGGACAGGGCCCGGCATCAAGTGTACATGAGCTTTTTCCCCGAAATCGCGGATGGCCAGAAAGGGCCGGCCTGGGTGGCCGTATTTTACGGATACGCGCGCAACACGCTCGACTTGATGTGCACAGGCCTTTCTTGGGGGCCCGAAAACATTGTCCCTGAGTACACCACGGAGACCGCGAGCTGCCCGTGGCAGCTGGACGCTCGTCACCCTGGCGGGGTCCGAGCTGGAGCTGGAACGGGAGCAGGAACGGAAGCTGGAGCGGGTCCCGGGGAAACATGCCGGTTTCCGGCCAGGCGATACCTGTTGATGGACCGGGAACTCCCGTCGCATCCGTGGTGGAACGGGTGTCTCGTCGTGTTTGCCGTCGACAGAAACCCGAACAGCTTGGCACACTTTTGCGTGTCCCAGCTGACCCACGAGCGGGTGCGGAGCTGCACGGCCTGGAATGGCCGCGGAGTCAACGTTTACAGGTATGACGCGGCCTCGCCCGAATCCAGGTTCAGCTTTTTCGGCAGCATGCCTCTTTGCGGCGTCTGGCCGTGGCCCAAAGCAGGCAAGGGGGCCGCGGCACAGCCACGGTTGATCAAGGATATAGATACGAATGTGCCATGGGTGGAGGAGAAGCCAGAGCGTGAAGGGAAGCACGAAGCAGACGACAAGCAAGAGAACCAGTCTTTACAGATATCGAAGAATGAGGAGAACTAAGGGCGTTGTGTCTCTCTTATCTCTCTTAGAGAGAGTCTTGTAGTGTGGTTGAGGACATGAGTGTCGAAAAGAGTCTTGTAAGATAGAACAACATGAGCAAAAAATAACACACAAAAGACAAAGCACTGTAAGCTCCATTGCCCTCTCCAAGCCCATTGGGGGGAAGAAAGCCTCCCATGCTTCCTTCCGTTGTATCGGTCTGTCTTTTCATCTGCCGTCTTGCCTGGCCCTTACCAAATGCTCGTCTCGACCGGCACACGCGTGTCCTGCGGCATCGCCAGCATCGTCTGGTCTTGCGTGTGTGGCACATGTCGACCCTTCTCGTGGCCGGCCTCTTCCTGGGCCCGGATCTCGTCCGCCCGCAGGCCCCGCAGGAACCCCAACTCGTCGACCGTCACCGGCCGGCAGGTCATCACGCGGCGCCGGTGCGTCACCAGCACGAGCGCGGCCTGGTAGTCCTCGTAGATGGGCATGGTCTTGATGTCGGCCCAGGCGGACCGGGGGTCGGACGGGTGCTTGTTGCCGAGCCCGGACTCGACAAAGATGCGCTCGGCCACGCAGGTGTTGACGTGCTGGACCACGACGGCGTAGCTGGCCGCCTCGGACAGCGGCAGCAGCACGCGCTCGAGAAAGAGGCGGTTGTGCTGGGGCCGCATCGTGAACTCGTCGGCGCGGGCGCAGCAAGGGGGCGTGGTGGTCTCCAAAAGATCGTCGGCCTCGGATCCCCCCGACGGGCCCCCCGACGGCCCGGCAAACAGACCGCCCCGACACCCCTCGCGGCAGCGCTGCCCAAAGTTGGTCAGGATGGTCATGCGCAGGCGGTGCAGGGGCCCCGTCGGCTCGGTCGGCGGCAGGCGGTTGTTGTTGACGGCCGGGTCGTTGAGGAGCGTGGGCAGCTGCTCGCGGTCGGCCGTCAGCTCGGTGTGGCCGTCGTGGTTGTTGTCGTCGTCGTCGGCGGCGGCGGCGGGCAGGGCGGTGCCGCCGCTGGCGTCGTAGGCGCCGCGCCGCTGGGCAAACTGCTGGTGCATGTCCGTGACCCACTGCGCGACCAGCTTGCCGCGGGCTGTCGGCAGGAGGGGAGGGGGGGGAGAGCTTGTCGCGGTCGTGGTCTCGGTCTCCTTCGGGCGCAGAGACGCGGCTGCGTTCAGAGACAGCGGGGGCGGACGGTGGGATCGTCGAGGCCCAGAAGACGGAGATGCCGTCCCCGCCACATCCACAGTCGCAGGCACAGACACAGGCACAGACACAGACACGGGCACGGGAACAGGCGTGCTCTTGGGCAGGCCGGACGAGGACAGACGCTTCTTGTGCACCAGCTTGTCCTCGTGCACCATGCGGCCGTCCCCCTTGACCTTGACGCTTTCCTCGGCGACAACCCATGTCTGCAACGGCTCGCGTGAGGCGGCCGGAGGACCCGGAGGACCCGGAGGACCCCAAGGCTCCCGAGCCTTCTGAGGCGGCGGTCTCTCCGCGTCATCGACGCGTTTGCCCTTGCACTCAGGCGTCATGCGTGACGCGGCGGCATCAACGGTTGTCGTTGGCGGCCTCAGTGGCGGCGGCGTGTCGTCGAAGCCATCGAGCGACCCGCGGGCGGCCGCAATGCTGCTCGAGTCGTCCACGTAGTCCACGCCAGGTCCAAGCATGTTGGACACAGGATGATCCTCTCGATGCTGTGGAGTCGTGTCGAGCGTGCTGTATCCATTCAGTCAGTCCACCGTCCGTACGTGACAACAGAGCAGCGAAAACAAGAGGTGGCCTGTGAAATTCACCTCAGCTGAGCAACGAGATTTTGGAGGGAGTCTCCCAGGCGCGTGGCCATGGTACGTTTTGTTGGGACGATAAAAGGTTGAAAAGACAGCAAAAGTGAGAGAAATCTGAACGAGATACGAAGCAAGACCGGACAGACGCGTACAAGTTTTGTTTTGGGGGGGGGTTCTTTTGTTTGGCGTTTTGACCCGTTCTCTAGGCCAACAAAAGGTTCGTCCGATGTCGACAATGTCAACAAAAGGAGACAGGGCAGAACTGGCCACGCAGTGGGTTTGTATTTGGAAGGCCGTGCCTACAAGGCTCGGCTTGCAACAGAGCAGGTTGCCAAGACTGAGATCACATTCATGTAGTCTTAACTTCAGGCTGAGACTGTTTCCCGAAAAAAAGAAGAAGTGGAAGAAGAACAACAACGAGAAGACGACGAAGAAAAAGCATAAATCTCTACTGTTGTGCTCTGCTTGCATCTCGCTAGTGTTACATGTCCCAACAATCCCAGTAAATCGTGTCTTTCTCTTTTTTGGTTTGGTCTGTCCTGTTTCCTCTCACCTTTTCACGCTCAGATCCCGCCACTCATACACTGCCCGTTTGGTCCCCATTGCGCAAAATCGCTCGGCCTGTCCGCGCTTGGGTCGTGGTTGCAGTTTGCGTAGGCCACAACCACATTCCAGCCGTTTGTGCTGAACTGTTGACCCGAAATCCCTTTGGACTGGAGAACACCCGTCGTGCAGCACTGGTTGCTGACGTCTTCGAACCAGGCAGCCATGTCTGCGCAGTTGATGCTGACTTCGTCTAGGTTGTCCTGTGAATGGTTAGAGCGGCCTGGATATAGCGAAGCCAGACTCGAGAGCAGAAACGTACATTGCAAAACTAGACAAGGGAAACGAGGTTAGCCGTTAGCCGTTATCACGATCAACGAACTTTTGTGAGGGCGAAAGAATTCGAGTTTTTGTTCGAGAACCATCCGATCCACAACCTCCTTCCAGGTGGACACTCACATAAAGACCACTCGTGTTCTTACAGTATTGCCGGGTACATGTCAGGCCGGGCGCGCCGCAGGTATCGTTATTGCTAGCAGGAAACCTTCGCGTGAAATCGCGCAGCATGTTGACGACATCGTTCTTGCTAGCCGTCGCAAAGTTGGCGCAGATGAGACCTAAGAAAAAAAAAACAAGTCAGTTATGGAAGAAAAGGAACACCCGACACGGAGTTCATACCGTTCTTATCGCCCGTTGGGTCTGGCGTGTCAGACGTGCTTGTCGGCTCGGGCTCGGTCTGATTGAGATCAAAGGATGACCAGGAAGAAGGCAGAGAGACGACGTGGCTTGGGAGGAAGAAAAGGCAAGCCCATAAGAAGGATACCATTTTGTGCAGCAACTAGGGGGAGAGAAAAAAGAAAAAGAAAATCCACGGTGAAATCTGGGTGAGGACAGACTGGCGACAGAAATGGGGAGACACCCCCAAGAACAGCTATTCATGCGAGTGAACAAAGTCAGCAAAAAAAATCGGCCGGCGGTGACAACGGCAACACTCTGAGGTCACTCAGTACTGACAAAAAAAAGGTTAATGCACGCCGTGCATTATGTGTTGGGAGACTGGTTTCGGGGGCATATGGACAATGTGCTACCAAGGTGGGCAGTATCACTCACGTCTTGTCCTTGTTGGTAGCAGCAAATTATCCAATGCGACAAGAAGGGTTACCTGGGCACTGACGGCGGAGTAGAACCATCTTCCGGGCCAGGAAGCGTGAAGGTGGATTGGAGGTGCACAGTGATGATCGAAGTCATGGTTCAGGAGGTTTGATTTTTTGGGAAGAATTGCAAAAAAGGGGTCTGGCAAACAAAATGGACAAGAGAATTGAACACGGAAGGACGCGCTCTGGTCGCCCCTTCCTGAAATGGACGGCTCCTTCCCGTTTGACGGCTGCCCCTCTCCCTGACAGTTCTTCCCGTTTGACACATTGTCCTACGTCAGGTGACGCCGCTCGCCTCCACGGAGATACATTCTCTTTGGCCGCTGTCCTCCATCGTGTATTCTTCTCCATTGTATGTCTGTTCCTGCAGCACAGCTTGTGCAAGGTTGAACAACCGTGGGCGCGTACGCGGCCTGGTGAGATACAAGCATGTATTCAAGGTTGTTGCAGTGCAGTGAGGAGTAAGGTGGCAAGGGAGGGGACGTTCCAGTATTTCCATATTGTCTTCTGCGAGTCGGAACAGAAAGACTTCGAAGACAAACGAGTCACAAGTAACTACTTGTGAAAACGTCGTCGAAGAAAGGGCATATCTAACACCCAAACCCTTTTTCCTCGCCCCCCCCGCCCCCCCCCCCAAAAAAACCAATGTAATTCTAGTGATTTGGTGAATGACCACCAAAGCTGAGCGGTATCTGTCTGAAGAGATGGTCAGCTCTGACAACGTGCTCAACACAAGACAAATCCCGTCTGCAGCGCGTTTGTAGGGACATTCCAGGCCATCGAGGTACCTGCCTTTGTCTAGTTTGCCAACCATGTAAACTCTTTTTCTAGTATGACGAAAGCTGTCTTCCTATTCCAACTATTGCTTCGGGAGGACATCACCTCTTTCTTTCACATCGTCCATTCTCTCCGCTCCGCCTCATCCTCGAAACGCCACTCCTCGTTTCCACTCGCCCTCTGGCTCATCCTCGACGACATCTCTCGCCACCACCGTGGTCGGCTCGGACACGGTCTTGGCCGACTTGGCTCCGGCGGCCGCCGCCACCGAACAGGTTTTGGCGCACCCGGCCGCACACCCGCTGCCGGCGGTCTTGGTCGTCCCGCCCGCCATCACCGCCGGCCCGGGCACCGTGTAGCTCTTGACCGTCGCGTGGATGTTGATCAAAATGCCCGGGTCGCGCGCGCTGTACGCCCCCGGGAACTTGACCATCTGCACGCCGCCCTCGACGGTCGGCAGGGCCGTCGCATTGCTGCCCGCAATCGTGATCTGGTAGCAGCTCATGTACAGCTGCGCACCGCCCGACTGGCCGGCCGTGTGCAGGGCAATGGCCTCGGCGCGCAGCAGGTAGTCGCCGTCGGGCAGCGTGGCGGGGATGGGCACGTCCATGCGGCCGCAGCAAGTGTTCAGGTCCTTGGTGCCCCAGTTGTCGTTGTCGCCGACAGCCCCGCTGCCAGCGGCCCAGCCGTCCTCAAAGATCTTGAACCACTGGCCCGCGGCGCCGTCGGCGGTGGCGGCGTCGGCGACCTTGCTGAGGTAGACGAGGACGGGCCCGTAGTGGGCGCCGCCGAGGGCCTCGTTGCGGCAGTTGCGGTCGCCGGGCTGCTGGTGCATTTCAACGGTGACGGTGCCGCCGGCCGGGACCGGGCACTTGCCGGCGACGCCGGTGCGGCCGCCGGCATTGCAGACGACGTCGGCGCTGTTGACGGCGCTGACGGGGGAGTTGGACCGGGGCAGGCGGTTGCAGGTCGAGCCGTACAAGAGAGTCAGCGCAGAACAAGGGAGTTGCCCTAGGAAGGCGAGAGAACTTATCATATCCTTGCCGTCGACCCAGAGTTGCTGGAAGATGGCATGGCCGGCGACGCTGTCGGCGAGTGCCGCCACCGTGGCGAGAAGTGCCGTGGACTTCATGGTTGGACGAAACAAGAGGAGACGGTCGAGGATGGGGTTGCGTGTGTACGTGTCGATGTGTGTTCTCTTCCTCTGTTCACAAGACGGCAGCGCACCCCAAGATATACCACCATGGCTTCCAGTCTTTTGTTTCTATTTTGCGACGGGCTCTTCATTAATTTGGCTATCTGTCTGTAACCCAGGAACAACGGCATGTCTAGTAGGGTAGGAAAAGAACGTACGCAGTAAAACCCACATACAGACACATGCCGAGGAGCGGAAGGCTGCCGAACCTGAATGGGGCATGCTCTGGGCCTCCTTGGTTGATTGGTTCTTGTCCCAGCTGCCTCTGTTCTACAATGGCATGCATGTTCTGTTGTTTGCGGGTAAATGGGCAGCTGTGGGTCTACCCAAGACGGGGTTGACTCTTTGCGGCTGGTCGTCTGTCCTTTTCCCGTTCCTCATTTGCCTTGGGGAATTGTCATCTGGCTTCGGCAGTCGTGCGGAAGGTGCAACAAAATACGGCTTATCGAGAAAACCCAGAGACAGACAGCTCCAGACCACGTCATGTATTAGATACATGCGCACAATCACAGAAAGAACAGGCAAATCATCGAGTACGATTTGTATTATACAGCTTGTGTGGTATCATTAAATAAAGAGACATCGTTGGCTCTGGTCCCGAGAAAGAGACAGAGCTGAAGGGGTAGAGAAAAGGAGACAGTAATGAGACCATGGGTGAAAAGAAATGCCCAGGCAATGAAAAGAAGGAGGGAAAAAACGCAGGAAACAGAAAAAAGGGAAATCCAAACAGACCAACCAGGCAACCGACGATAGCCAACGAAAGCAGAAGAGATTGCGAAAAGGTAAAGAGAGCTAAAACGAAAAGAGCCAGCACGAAGAACAAGAGATAAAGGTGAACCGAGACGAAGACGAAGACAGATTGTCCAGAATCCAGGAAAAAAAAAGAGAGAGAGAGAGAGAAAAAAAAGAATCTCTTTGATAAACTCCCTCGGGTGGGTTTGAACCACCAACCTTCAGATTAACAGTCTGACGCGCTAGCCAATTGCGCCACGAGGGATGTTTGGAAGTTGGGAAGCTGCAAGATCTGCTTCCCATTGGAGGATACCGTCGCGTAATAGAGTACTTAAGCCGGAAGATCGGTTTGGCGAAACAAAAAAAAAAAGTGTGCCGGTGGGCTGTCGTGTCGTCAAAGCGTTGGCGTATGCATCTTTTTGGGTGGATCATCTAGAGTGGATCATACACCGTAGATTTGTGCTTTTTTTTTTTTTTTTTTTTTTAATGGGGTTGCTTCGTTCTTGCCGTGTTTGTCTCCTTCTCGTTTCAAGCTGAAAAATTGGAACTTTGTTTAATTTTTTTTTAAATTTTTTTTCCAGAGGCGCGCTCCACCATGATGGGGCAACCCCCCCACCAACTGGCACCCACTCACACTGTATCCATACGAGTCGGGCACAGATTTGATTTGGAGGTCATTAATACCCTTTTTTTTTCCCCCAGAACAAAAAAAAACCCCCCGATTTCGCCATTCGCCCTCCTTCCACCGCTCCTCGTACTCCTCCTCCTCACGCTGGCAACTCCACAACAGGCTTGAAGGGCGTCGCCTGCGGTTGCGGCGAGGCCCCGCCCAGGTTGGGACTGCTCACCGTGCTGTCGAGCGTCATGGCCGGCGTCGTGCCCATGTTGGGCGTCAGACCGCCTGTTGCTGGTGCTACCTGTCCTGGCGTCCCCGGCTGCGGACTCGGACTGCCGTCCAGCTCCGACCGCAGCGACCACGGCCGCGCCGCGTTGGGCTCCAGCTCCGACAGCGGCGTCGTCGACGTCGTAAACGACTTGGCGCCCACGCTGCCCACCGTGCCCGGATGGTACTGCGCCATCTCGGTCGCCGTGGTGCCGCTGACCATGGTGCCGGGGGACCCCGGCGACGACATGACCGTGCCGGGCGAGCCGGGGCCGGGCGACGGGCCGCCGCCGGGGTAGCCAACACCAGCATCGCCGGCAGCACCAGCACCGCCAGCAGCGGTTGCAGCGGCAGCGGCGGCGGCTTCCTTGTCGGCGAGCGCCCGCTTGCGGCGGCGGAGGAACAAGAAGAAGCCCAGCGCGCCCAGCACGGCGACGCCGCCGACGCTGCCGACGACGCCGCCGACGATGGCGCCGGTGTTGGACTTCTTGGCGGGCGCGGCCGAGGCGGAGGTGTCCGGGGTGGCGGTGGCGGAGGTGGTGGGTGGTGCGGTGGAGGCGGGCACGGACGAGCTGGAGGTGATGTTGAGGCCCTTGGTGAGGTAGACGGGGGTGGTGGGACTGAAGGGCGGGAACCACATGAGGCTGCCGCCGGAGGTGGAGGGCAGGCTGGCGGTGGAGCCGAGGGTGGCGCTGTCTTCAAACATGACGTTGCGGTCGTCGGTTTTCTGGGGGCAGTAGCACGCGGCCGGGCTGGCGAGGGGGTCCTTCTCGGTGCCGTTGTTCTTCTGGGCGCAGCCGGTCCATTCGTGGGAGGAGCCGTTGCAGTAGACGAGGCCGATCCAAGCGTTTTCTGGAAGGGGGGGAGGGGGAAGAGTCAGTGGGTTGGTCGCCAAGGGTGTAAGGGTTCATGGAAAGAGGAAGGGTGGTGTGAATGGAGGCTTGACACTCGAAGACGGGAGACGAAAGACACGACGACACATGACGGGACACGGTTGACGATACGAAGACGTAGACACGTAGACACGCAAAATCTTCGTCCACGTCTTCCGTCGCAATGCGCCTCTTCTTTGCAGTCCGCAATTCCATGCCGTTGTCTACGCCCCCCGTGTCCTCAAAACATTTGCCATTCCCTTCACCTGCCGTCCTTGACGAGACTTACCCTCGAATGGCGCCTTGTTGGGACAGGCCGGGTCCAAGTAGCCTGAGTGTGTGCACCCGGCCAGGTAGGTCACGTAGTTGTTGTTGTGGACGCCGAAACACGCGTGGTCGTCGAGACAGGTATCGCCCTGCCAGCAGCAGGTCTGGCCCTGGTAGAAGGCGTTGCCACACGGAATGAAGCCCGAGTCCATGGTCTTGTTGGCGGCCGAGAAGCAGGTGCCGTTGCTGACATTGATGTCGGGCCAGCCGTTGGAGGTGTCGCGGAGGGCATTGTTGTGGAGGTTGATGTTGGGCACGGAAGCGAGGGCGGCGGAACCCCAGGCGCGAACCACGACGTGTTCGAGGTTCATAAGGGCGTTCATGGCGAACGACAACGAGCCGACGTAGCGGCGAGGAGGTGAAGGAAAAGAGCGAGTCGACGAGAAAACCAGGCGAAAGCCCTGGGAGAGAATAGGGAAGGAATAGAGGACAGAAGCGATCACGAGATCAGAGACTGGCCATAGAAAGAAGAAAAAGACCGGAGAAGGCCTGAAGAGACCGGAATACCAAAATGCCGGAGTACCAGAACCGGGGAATGGGGAATGGGGAATGGAGAAAATCCAAGAAACAAGAGGAAGAAACAGAAACGAAGAAACGAAGAAACAACTGGGGATGGATGAGACGAAGTAACGGGACAGGAAACAAAGATTAAACCCAAAAAAAACGGGGAAGACAACGGGGGGAAGAAACGTCAAAGTCAAACGTACAATGTAGAACAGCAGTCTAACTACAGGGAGAAGAGATACTCTAAGTCTTTCTCAGCTGACAGACCACAAGCTGTAATGAAGGGGCTAGA